>JACBWW010000021.1:13788661-13922366 GCA_020086605.1 Lanius collurio
GGAGTGGTTCATCTCATCACTGCTTTTCTCACCCTTCAGTGCAGAGCAAAAGGAGGTTTTGTCCTGATTAAGTTAGCCTGGAGCCCACTGGACCATTAATGATCCAGGCTTCTTTTGTTTAAGCCCTGCCCTTACCATGAAGGCAAATTCTAAAATTATTGAATCACCTACATTTTGAAAAGACACAGTTACCCTTTAACTAAAAGATTGTACTTCTGAGTATAAAATAGGTTACTAGATCAGTGTAAAAGGAAGTGGATATGGTATTAATAGATTGGTGTTAGCCAACTTGCTTGCAAAAGTGCTCAAAAAGGAACTGAGTATGAATTGCTGTTCTTAACATGAAGACTTGGACTGCTAATAAAGACACATATGTCATTACATGTTTTAAAATGTCATTTCTGACAGGTGCTTCCGTAGGTGTTCTGGAGTTGGGCGTTTTCCTTTAGCTGCCCTTTGCCCTCTAAATGCTGCCCTCTTTTCTTCAACAGCAACAAAGTTTACTTCACAAATTCTGCCTCCATGCTAAATAGTATTTTTTTGGTTTTGCTGGGGAGGGAGAGGGAGAAATACATGTTCTAACAAAAATTAACATCTTTTTTGTGTTCCCTGGTTAAACCCACCATGTTAGGCCATGGAATCACAGAACAACTCAGGCTGGAAGGGACTTTGAAAGCTCGTGTGGTCCAACCTTTCCTGGAACGGGAGCCTAGATGAAACGATGTAGTGTCCTCTCAGTTGTATCCTGAAAACTGCCAAGGAAGGGCGACTCTACCACATCCCTGGGCAGGTTGTTCCAGTAAACAATTGTTCTTACTGCAAAAAAGGAGTCTTACATTGAGATGAAAGATGGAGAGCCCATTACCAGAAGAGGCTCAGTGTCACAAAGCCTGGATTTTCTGCAGGGTTTATCTCAGAGAACTCTGCAGTTGTGTGCCACAGGCAGCTGCTGGCTCAGTTTGGTTCACCTCTCAACATGTCTGAAAAGGGTGTTTAGATCCAGCCTTAGTTCCCTAATGGAAAGTCACTACAGCTGGAGAAAACCCTTCTAGAATGAATTCTTGAAGAACTACTGTTTACCCTTTGAAAGCAAATGGAATTTGAGTAAAAACATTAATTGCCCCAGACTGTAAAAGCCTGGAAATCTCTTATGTCGCTCTCTGAATTTGCTGAGTTTTATGATATGTCCCAAAATACTAATTACTGTCATCAGAGCTGATCCAGTTCATTCATTTTGCCACAAGATACCTGTTCCTTATACAAGCTACCAGATAGTACCTAAAAAGTACTACAGAAAATGAATGTCTTGACATCCATGGACATCAGGTCAAACCCATAAACTACTTGGATTTTCCAGTAGCATTGTGATAACTTTTCTAAGATTATCTTACTCAGGCAGATCTTTTCCCATGCTCCAATTTTTTTCTGGAAAAAATAAGACCAATCTTAAGGCTTTAAAATACATATTTTAATGTATTTTCTTAAAATATTAGTGTATTTACAGAAATTTTTCATTTTAAAAATATCCTGTACTTGCCTATTTTTAAATGTCTAGTTTTAAAAAAGTCAGCCAGATGACTGCATCACACAAATATGAAAGAACATTCATTGTAGATGTGAGCAATTAAAAAAATACAGCACAGAAACACATACTATTGCATTAACAGTAAGTGAGTGCACATTTTTAAGTTGCTAGCTCCCACAAACAGTCCTTCCCATAGAATTTGCTTAGTCTGTGTCAGTAACTTCTACTACCCACTTCTATATTGGAGTTCCCATTTCTTTTTTCCTCACAAATCCCTCCCCCCTTTTTCTTATACAGAGGTTGCAATAAAATGCATTACAGTAGTATTTCATTTACAAAACAAATGACATAAAAAACTTGTTTCTTAACCCATTGGATTGTGTTTCACTAAAACAATGTCCTTTCATGGAGATGCAAGAGAGATTCCAAGAGCTGTCTGCATGTGGAAAATGATCTCAAAGCAATCCTGCCTGGAAAGGTGGATTTGAATTCTGCATGATGTTGTGCAGATTCCCCTTTGGAAAGATCTCATCTTCAGATTTGGTAATTAGGATAGCATGTTAAACATTGTATTTAGTCAAAATAAATACAAATAAATTAAAAGCAGGTTATGGAAGGAAATTATTCTCTTGTTGATATTGCTTGGAGGAAGGCTGAGAAGTGAAGCTTGTGGCAATATCTAGATTACATGTGAATGGCAGATGCTTTTACTTCAGTAGTACTCTCTGAACAAGGAAACAACAGCTATGAGCAGGGCTGTGATTTTGGAGAAAGACAGTAGTGATCTTCTTTCAAACTTTGTTAGGAAGCCATTTTCCTGTGGAAAAGAACACGCACAGTCAGGGGCAGCTTAAAAACACCATGTATAGAAACTGCACCACTCTCTGCTTGTGTCACATGAACACAGAGCTGCAGCCCTGTGCATCGAGGGACAGCTTTTCAGGGCTCTGCCTCCAAAAGATGAATAGGGCTTTAAAAACAGTAGCTGAAAATAGCTGCACCTTGCTGAATGTTTGTTTTATCTCCAAGTCAAGACTATGCTCTCGCTGTGTAAATAGAAAACAAACATGAACTCTGTCATCTGAGCCTACATCTTCCAGGAAGGTACAAGGACTGTGTTTCTGGTGTAGTAATACACTCAGAAATATCTTCCTTTGAGCTTCCCTGTTCTACTGTGATGAGCTACCTGTTATGACAGAATTTTGCCAGGAGTTGATACTTCTCTTAAATAAAATTGATTCTATTTGAAAGAAATGGAAAGAGAAGCCTTTTTAATAAATCCATTGCATCAAGGGGCCATGAGTCACTATCACCTTTATTTGCTGCTACAGACAGAGAAGGATTAAAACAAGCAGAAAGAAAAAAAAAAAAAAAGGAAAAGCAAGACACAAGAAAATAAATCTGGGGGAAAAAAGTGATAGGAAATATGAGAGAAGTGGAATGAGAGGGGGTGGAAAGAGAAGGTAACATTTACATATAAGTAAAGGAAAAAAGTACCAAGGAAATAACTGACACTGGTGTCATTGATTCTCAGTTTCCCCTAACTGAAAAAAAAAATATTGGCATGGTGAAATTTTGCAAAGCAAGAGACTTTCCCTTCCTGGCAGAATTGGAATTTCAGCAGCTTGGCAAAATAGTCCACTTATTGACAAGATTTTTTATCAGCATTGACCATTCATAAATGGAAGTTCTAGCATTATCTCACTCCAAACAGAAAAGATTTAACAGCAGTTGTACTTACCTGTACATTTGTTGTAAGTAAAACAGATTTAGAGGATTACATAATGGCTTTGTTGAAATCCACAGCAGAAGTGCTGACTTGATTTGTGAGAATCACACCTGTGTATTCTTCCCTTACCTTGAACTTAAGTATTTCTGGATCAACTCCTCTATGAAAGCAAAATTGCTGCACTGAACTTAGGATGCCACTTAATTTTAGATTTAATAATGACAATTTCAGGGCATGCCTAGTTTAACCTGCTTGGAGGAAGAGGCTGGACCAAATTATTTTCTAAGGTCCTTTTCAACCTGGATTATGATATGATCTTCAAAATTGGGAAATACCTTTTTTAAAAAAGAAGTTGTCTTTTATTACTGTTCTGTTAAAAGCAGAAGAAAAGCTCTCACTGTAAATCTCAATGAGACATTCCAGACACCAAATATTAAACCAGCAAATGAAACCCTAAATAAAATGGTTTTGACAGTGTCTATAGCAATAATTAAATTAAATCTCCTAATCTAGACTTTGGTAGAAAATGAGAAACTCACCCAGCCACCATTTGCATCAATCCATTCAGCTTTGTTGTTTATGATGTACTCTGTGATGAAATAAGAGATCTCCTCCTTCTCTTCTGCAGTCAGCTGAACCCCATGCTCTTGAAGCTTCTTAGTGAGAAGACCTCCAAATGTAAATATGGTCATAATTCGTCCCCAGTTAGTATTTCCATCAGCAAACTTTTCATCCATGACTCCATTGAAAATTCTCTTGGCAACAGCTACAGAGGTGATGTCAATCCTGTCCAGGAGTGGCCTGAGAGCTTCCTCGGTTTGGTCTTGCAGGGAAGATGCAATGCTTCTCAAGACGTGAGCAACCCTGGTCTGGGCTGGCCCAAGATGTGATTCCTGGAGCACATATTGCAGATAATCCTGAGCTAAGTAATAAACGTAATAGAACTCAGCAGTTTCCATTCAATTTGAAATGCAGAGAGCAGTTCACTGCTCTCAATCGGGGTGGGCAGTGAGCAGCCACGGGACATGCACCCGGTTTTGTTTCGTCTGGTTTTGATGGAATCTTTCTGTTCTCACCACAGAATTTCCTGTAAAAGGTAGTGACTTAATGGTGTGCGTTGGGGAATATGTCACAGAGGAAATGAAAGAAAAAGTGTCTCCTTTTATGTCTCGAGTGATTTATTTCTCCAAGTAATGTGATTTTGCAACTAAAATCGACCAGATTTTACCACATTGTTTAGCAGCATAAATTGGCATTTCCTAGGGACTTTTGCTACACACCACTAGCAGAGGTTTGGCATTTGACTTGCAAAATTCCAAGAATGGTGTGTGCTAGCAAAGGTTTGGCATTTGCCTTGAAAAAACATGCCCAAGAAGTGCATTCTGTTGGAGATGCAGCCCTCCCAGCACCCCCAGTCCCATCTCCTTACTGCCAGGGTTAAGGCTGCAATCTGCACTGCAGGTTCATGGGTTATTTCCGGTCACAGCTTTGTGAAGAAACTGGTAGACATTCCCAACAGGATGGAAGAATGGATAAACTTTCTTCAGCACTCAGGGAGTTTTACTGAAGTGAGAAAAGTGGAAGCACAACAGTGGTACAATTTTGCATGGACAAAGGGGAAAGTCAGCTTTATAGCATTATCCGTGTTCCAGACTTTCCCACACCCTGAGTGCTCTTCGAGGTTCTTCTTTGAAGATTTGAATGGAAAGTTTCAAAGATTTCTTTCCCTCATGGAGAGTTCTGCTGTAAAAGGCATTATAAGTATAAAAGACGATTCTTAATGCAGGCAGCATGTCAGAACATGGGATGGAAAATACAGGGCCAGTGATGTCTGATACCACCTGAATCTTTTAGGACAGGTAACAAGTATCATGATACCTGCAACTGCTTTTAGATTCAAATTTTCTGCCCAGCTGTTATTTTTGGGAGAAGAGGCAGGGGTATCTAGCCAGCTTTTTACTTATAAACATCTTCTGAGGCAATCTGATCTTGCTAAAGGGCCAGGATATGTCTGTAGAGAACTTCCATTGCAAAGGCTTCCAAAACCAGCAAGCAGTTTGATGTCTGGAGACTCCTCTCTTTCTCCATCACCCTTTCTTTATCCCTTTACTTCTTACCCACCTCTCTTTCACTGCTTTTCCTTCTCTGAAAGCAAAAGGCACTCCCAGCATCCCCCACCAACAGCTTTTTTTGTCCCAGGTGTGGCTGTGAGCCTGTTTCCATCCCTGACTGCTCCCTGATGCTCAGACCTAGGGAAGAGGAGCAGAGCTGTGTGCCTGGTGGCCAGCACAGGGCTGCAGCCTCAGATATCAGGATAGCACTGGCACCTAATTACACTGGGGAAAGCCTGTCTGGACTGTGATACCACTCTGGTGTCAGCACACTGCTAACCTCAGCCACCCCCCAAAATGCGTGTGCTGCTGCTCTGATATCATAGTTTTTGCAGAAACTCATTGAGTAGACCAGGGTAGTTTTCCATTTCCTGCTCAGTTTTTTTTTCTGTATGTGGTGAGTCTGGCCAAGAGTGACAGTGATCTTCCATCACAGCAGGGCTTGAAACCTCGAGCTAGAACCAGCACAGCACAACACCCAGCACTGCAGGACTATCTCCCTCACTTTCTCTTGGAAGCAAATATAGAGGGGGCTCGGTGCTGTGTTCACCTTTGGGAGAGAATGTGTTTCAGAGAGCAGTGTGAGCTGGAAAACTCCAGTGTTAGATGTTACCCCCAGGGAAGGATGTGATGCCAGAACTGGGAATGGGCTGGGCATAGAAAGCTGGATCTCCCCTCTTTCACACACTCACATTCTTACAAAGCTCATTTTGAAAGTTCAGAGGTGTTCCCTATCCAATACCTGCAGCTGTTGCTTTGGCAGAGCTGTCAGGCTGACTTTGCCTTTGTTATGTTCAGTGATTTCAGCAAAATGCTAACATTTTATGAGGAATGCAAATGGGGGAAAAAAAAAAAGGCTGTAACAGTCCCTAACTCTTTCCAGCTGGACAGGAATGTCTGGTGCAGAGGGAAGTCATTGCTCACCCAGCCAGCTCCCCTCCTGTCAGATGCTTGCTGGAAACAGGGCTGAGAGGTACTACAGCAGGCTTCACAAGAATCCTCTTCCTGTATGCCACAGTCTGTGAAATTATAGATCACTCCTGAATTTCTTACTAACTGATTAATGAGAAGCTTTTTGTGTTCTTTGAGAATATAAGTAATAGTTGAATATGAGAACAGTGAACAATACCTAAGAAGACCAGTTCTTCATCACTGACAGTGGCAGAGTACAGGCGGAGGTAGGTATTTCTTCATTAGTGGAGCATGTAGGATTCTGAGGAGGGTGATGAAATAAGACTATGAATTTGCCACCATCACTGAAAGAAACCAGCATTAATACCTTGGCAATTTCAGTGCAAATGCTGTTGCTTACAGTCCCTTGATTTCTTAAAGGGCTGTGAGGTGAAGCTGAGGGCTCAGCTCCCAGAATGGGGTGGCAGCTCTGAGCAGACAACTCTAACAGCCAGCTGTGACACTGGTGACCAGAGCTCAGGATGGAGCTGTTGAAAATGCCCCAGGTCTCTCTCCTTCAATATTTTCAACAGTGTGCAGTGCAGGGTGCAGTTCCAAGCTTGGATGTTCAGCAGCAGTGAGTTTGTGTATCTGTACACACAAGTGATAATGGTAACACTGAACACTCTGAGAAATCAGCTTTGGGATCTCTTGCATCATGCCACTCTAATGTTTTGAGTCTCACTTTCTACATTAGGCAATGTCTTTCTTTCTTATAGCAAACTTTATTCTCTTTTGGCAGTTTTAAGTGAATAGCTCTAACATAATGAAACTCTACTTTGTTTCTTACCTGCTCTGTCTCCCCAGTGCTGCACAGACTGCATTCTCTTACACTGCACGGATTCCTCCTTGTTTTCCTCTTTGCTGAGTATACCTTAGGTGTTAATTGTTAATAAAAGGCTTGAAACAGAAACCAACTTGACAGGGAACCTCAAATGCAAACTCATCCCTCACTACTTGGCAATTGAAGTGGCTTCAGATACTTTGATTTAAATCTGTGCCCTGTGGATTTCAATCCACATCCTATTCTAACCTGAAAAGGTTTATTTTTCCAGAACAGATGGGGACTGAGTTGACAGATCCTCATAAAATTGACTTGTGAGAGACGATGTTATCTCATTGCGTTCTGAGACAAAACCAAGCCAAATAACAAAAGCTTTGCTGAGCTATCCGTGCTGCATCTGCCTTGCCAGAGTTGTTCCAGTTCCAGGTGATTGTGGGAACTGTGATTGTTTTGTGTGGAAGAACAGTCCGAGGCCTTAAGAAAACGATCACAGATTTATTTTTCCTGATTTCCTGCTTTTCTTCCCTTTTTGATGTCCACACTGGCATGATTTTTTGTGGGTTTTTTTCGTGGTATTGGATTTCATTGCGAAAGAACGGCTGGGTTCACTTGCAGCTTTGCAGCCGTCCTGCAGTGCCCTGGTGCGAGCCTTGGCGAGGCTTTGGTGGCTTTCATTCGCCGGGGATGCCGCTGCTGGGGCCGGTTGCCCAGTGGAGTGCTGACATCTAGTCGCAGCCGGCCGCGCTGCAGCGCCGGGGGAGCTGTGCCGCACATCGCGGGTTTGGGTTCTCTGCGCAGCCAGGACCTAAAGTCCCATGGGGTGGGGACGCGGCCCTTCTAATGAGCTAAGGGAATAAGTGATGTTGTGTTTCCCGACCGTGCTCCGGGCTGCAGCCAAAGCAGCGTGGGCAGCAGATGGAGGGAGGGATTCTCCCTCTCGGTGCTGGTGGGACGCCACTGCAGTGCTGTGTCCATCTCTGGGGTCTCCGGTGCAGGAAGGACATGGATCTGTTGGATCAGGTCCGGAGGAGGCCGCTAAGTTGATTAAATGGGTGGAACATCTCTCCTATGAGGAAATTGGGATTGTTCAACCTGGAAGAGAAGGCTTAGGGGTGACCTCATTCCAGCCTTCCAGAGCCTGAGGGGTGCCTACAGGAAAGATGGAGAGACACTATTTACAGGGGCATGGAGTGACAGGACAAGGGGGAATGGGGGAATGGCTTCAAACTGAAAGAGGGTGGGTGTAGATTAGATATTAGTAAAAAAAATCTTTACTGTGAGGGTGGTGAGACACTGGAACAAATTGCCCAGAGAAGCTGTTAGTGCTTCATCCCCAGAAGTGTTCAAGGCCAGGCTGGATGGGGCTTTGAGCAGCCTGGTCTAGTGGAAGGTACCCCTGCCAACAGCAGTGGGGCTGGGACTAGGTGATGTTTAAGGTCCTTTCCAAACCAGACCATTCAGATTCTCTGATTCTATTAATTCTGCCAGCCAGGAAGCATCAAAGCCTCCTCTGTCCAAAGCATGGAAAGGTCATCTCCATAAATTTTGTGAGCAGTTAACTTCAAAACACTTAAGACCATCTCCTAATGTTTCTTGGATGGAGACAAAATAGCAGGATCTTGGCTCTCAGTTTCTGTGGCAATTGAAATAGAGGCTTTGACCCAGCTTGCATTCTGTGGGTCAGACATGCACTGAAGGCAGGTTCCAGGAAGGATGGGAGGATGCAGCTGGGTTTTGCATCCTCTGGGCCAACTGAGGCCTTCTGGGCTAATTGGAAAACCAAAGTGGTCCCTGGCATAAACTAAAGTAGGTAACTACTCCAGCTCACTGTTGAGCTGTGGTGCCATCTAGAATGACCGAGGGCTGAGCAACATGGCATCATCTCTCTCCTGCTCCCAAAATACCACACAGCAAAGGCTGGGAGGGTGGATCAAATGGAGATGCTCCATTGCTCAAACATGAGGAGGTGGTCATTCAACTCCCCGTATGACTCCTCTGTAGCACTCCAGAGACCCGAGGGAGCTGTAGGAATGGCCAGCTTTGGCTGTGTTACTCAGGATTCAGCTGCTGCCTCGTCACTTCCCCTGGTAACTCATCTCAAGTCAGAGCCTGTTTTCTTCTGAACCCCAGGTTCTGTCATCACCATGAGTCAAGGAGCATCCAAACATACTTCTCCACTGTGCATGTGTCACGGGTCATCATGTGCATGTGTGCAGACACATGCTCTACATTCTCATAAGCCTTTCCAAATGTTTATCTCTGATTAGGAGAATTTGAACACATAGTCACAGTTGTCAGCAGTGAGCCACAGAAATGTAAAGGTCCCTAAGCTTCCCAGACAACAGGGCATGAACAAGTCTTGGAAGAAGCTTAGCAAGTCCTTGCAGATGCCAGCAGAAACACTGAAGTCATCTTCATGGCTGGAAATACTTGCTCCCAGAAGGGGAAAAAATAAAATCTGCTTGTGAGTATTCATGAAATAAGAGCTCATGCCTCAAAATGATAACCAAAACTTTGTGTGTCCCTTGCACCCACAGGTCAAGGGTGGTCTTGAGTGTTGGTTCATTCTCCTGTGGCAGGTGAACATGTGCATTTGTGATTGATCAGCAGCTTTAGTTCAGATCTGTGTCTTTCAGCAACATAATACTGCCTGGAGAGACAGGCATTCAACACTTAAACCTATTTTAGACACTGGTGATACTCAAAATGTGGGGAGACAGCATTTCAGTGGCATTATCTGAGCCTTGCTTAGCACACAGAGAGTCCCACTGGATCCCAATTCCAAAATATGAACAAGATTTAGGTCAAGAGTTTCCACTGAGCATGGATAGGATAGATACAGATGCCCAATTCCTTTAGGTGTCTTTGGAAAAAAAAATAAGCAGCTATTCATTAAAGCTACTACCAGTTTAAAGCTAGGCATGCTTTTAAATTCCTTGCTGTTTGATTTTCCAAGAGAAGCTTATGTATCTCATGTTTTTAAAATAAATCACTTTAAAATTCAAGCCCAGTTTACCAGTTACAAGTTACCTGGGTGCCTTGGAGCTTTGCAGTCCTCTGCATCAGCCCTCCCAGGAGCGTGCTTGCTTCCACGCTTCTCCATCTTGTAAATCAGCCCTGCATCTGCTCCTGCACTTCTCCATTATTTAAATCAAGGCTGCATCTGCTCCTGGTACTATTGGTAACCTTTGCCCTGGGTCAAGTGTTAGTGATCCATAGATTAAATATCTTTCCTTTAGAAGATAATGTATTCTCTTAATGAATCATTTCACCCTCCTTTTTCCATATCCCCTCTGTTGATGATCCTATAAAAGAGGGTTGCAGCAACACTGGTATTTCTACTATAAATTCCTCTTCATGGAGGTTCATAACTCGACTTTGGTTTGTTTTACATGCAGGGTTCTAGTCTGGGGGCACATTTGTTTTTATTCCCCTTTCAAGTTGTTTTGAAATATTTCAAGTTATAAAATAGACAAAAATACAAATGTACAGTGTATAGATATTTTCCTCTTTCACAAGCAGTCCAGATCTTTGAATGGAAATTATGATTAGGAAATGAATGTGTAATGGGATTTCAGTAATTCTCATATGCTCAAAATAAATATTGATATTAAAACACGTATCTGAACCCTAACTCAGTAATTTTACTACAGTTTTATTACCTTTTCAAATGTGTATTTGTATGAAAATGTCGTGGTGCTAGTGCCTACTGCTTGCAGACGGCTGTTTAAAATAAAAAAATTAAACAAACCCCTTCGTGTAAAAGAAAGACACAGACTACATTGCTGTTTGGTAGGACTTTTCTGAAGTCTAAAATCATTTGGTGTGAAGGTCATTCCATCCATCTATAGCCTAAGAAACTGGGCTCCATGTGGTGGAATAAAATCTCCTGTATTACTCAACTGCAAGGAAGAATTTGTGAACTTAATATCCCAAAAGACCCTTCTGGAGTGTTCTTCAGCCCTAACTGCATTTCTCATTTTCCTGATTTGCACCATTGCAGCAGACACTCGGCTGTTGGCACTGTGCAGTATTTTCAAATGATTATGTGTAAATTGCTGCAAATTATAGCAAGAAATTAGCTATAACCCCCATGGCATATTTTTATCCTTGTGTTTATTACGATTTTCTAATCCTCCAAAAAGCATGCTGAGATGGCATTTCTGTGCTCCTGGGAGAAGGCTGTGAGCAGAAATAGCAAACTAATCTGTCTCCCCAGGTATTTATACCACATTCATCGCTGTGCTGTCTGAGCATGTAACACTGTCCCCTTGATCTTTTTAAGTGAAATGATGTCCTGCTAAATAAGTGTGAAGGAAGCTGATGCTACTGTGACAAGTTATCCAAACCTGCTGCCATTCTCTAACAAAAGCAGAATAAAAGGAGATTTGCTTTTGAGCTCATTTTTTAATGATGGATCTTTACAGTGCTTTGAATTGCATTTGTCCATCTTCATTGCCATGGCTGTGTACAGAGCCTGGGGTCATCAGGGGAATTAAGCCTGTAAGCATCTTAGCAGTGATACTGATCCCAGGGCCTGCTCAGGCCCTAAAATGCTCTGTCTTTAAGAAAGCTGAATTCTTTTAGACCCTTCCAAAGAGCCTCAACTTTTGCCAGCTGTTACAGGCAATAAAGCAACACCAAAATGCCCCAGCCAGGAGTGGGGGTTGTTCTGTGCTGGGAGTTCACCCGTGCAAGCCAGGAGGAGTGTCTGCCCCAGCTCACTGAGCGTGGGGAGAAGCACTGAGCCAACACAAACCCCACTGGCCTCACATAACAGCAGGAGTGGGACGGTGATGATCTTTCATTAGGCAACAGTGAGGCTGATTGGGTTTAATCTGGGAGGCATTTTAATGGCTGTTGGTAGCAAGAGCAAGCAAACTCCATAGCAGCAGCTCAGTGCTTGTAATTCTGAGTTTTCATAATAAAACCCCAGAATACCCACTCATCCTCAGCAGACTTACCTTTGTATCAATTTGGGACTAGATTCTTGGCATGCCAGGGAATTATGCATCATAATGACTTAATCAAGGGCTTTCACAGTGTATTCTGGAGCTGAGAAACCTTTTTAAACCCGAATGCAGATGGAAGCTTGGACCCAGCAGTGAGTGCTTTGCTCATGAAGTCAGAGGAGCTCTGCACAGACTGACCCCCTGTGCCTCTGCAAAGCTCTATTGATTTTGGTAACTTCATCTGTGCAGGGATGTGAATCTATCTACAGGGAGCTAAATGAAGCCTAAAGTTATCGATTTTCAAGAGCAAAGAACTTTAGTTAAAAATCTCTTATGTTTTCTTAATTATTCCTGATTTTGAAAACATGGCATCACAGCAGAGTAATGATATGAAAAAGCAACAGTAAATAAATCAGCCAGTTGCACGTGATTTAATGCAATAAGGGCAGAGAGAATGGGACTGACTGAATTAGACAAGGTTTTTATTTGCTCTTTGTGCTGGGTAACTGTTAATCACTCAATGAGAAACGCATTTCCAATGGCCAGTGCTCAAGCAACGTAAATAATAGCAACATCCTTGTTTCTCCTTTGCCCTCAATCTCCTTTTGGAGGCTTGACAATAAACAGCCATTCCCAATCTATTTCGTAACTCAGAATCCAGATCCAAAAAGCCCCCATGAAACGTAATTAGTTTACTTTACTTGTCTCTCCTTTATATTCCTGAACTAATAAATGGCCACTGCAGCTCCAGAGGGAGTAAATTTTTCTGGCTGCCTACAGGGGATTGAGAGTTGTTGTCTCACTTGAGCACAATTCAGTTCTTTGCTGCACGTATTGGCAAGGGCCTGTGTTTGCTACAAAAGGTGGCAAGACACGAAATCTGGACTCATTACATCCAGGGTAAAACTTGGTGTTCCCATGGTGTGGCAGACCTCTTAACCTGCTCAGTTTTGGTTCCTTCATCTATTGGATGGGCTTCTCCAAAAGATTTGCTGGCTCTGGCAGCACAATTTAACTTTCTAGTTATGCCTTGATTAAACCACTGGTCTCACTATGACCCAGTTCCCCGCTTCTGAAACAGAGGAAATTTGAGAGTTACATTCAGGTCTGTGGCTGTTTCCTGTATTTAGCAGCCTTCCCAAGGAGGTGTCTTGGGGCAGGGGGGTTCTGTGTGTGGTGCCTCAGCTGGGCTCAACCAAGCTCAGGCTATTGATGATGTTAATCTGCAGCCACAAGCTCAGGGGAGCTGAAGCAGGTAAGAGCTGACTCACAGGTGCATCACTCCAGTCATTTGCCATCTGTGTGTGAGTCAGAGCCCTAATATTTGTTTTCCATCCTTTGTCGGAAGTCACTGGAGCTGTTTATTTATGCAGCAGTTGACACGCTGGGACCTTAATCTCAGCCAGGCCTAGGTGCTGGTTTAATACACAGCCTAATGTAGCATGTTATGGGGTGGGAGGCTGGCTTTGGCATTTATGTGTATGTGTGTGTATATGTCTTGAATCCCATTTTTCTCCCACATGACACTGTAGATAGCAGCTAGATCTGCCTTAGAGATGCCAAAGATGTAGAACTCATAATTCTTTGGACATGTGTTTTGGTTAAGTCACCTAAGATTGAGTGCTAGTGAGGCAACCTGAAAGGCAGTTTTATCAAGTTCATCTTTTCAAATCACTTTTATTTCACAATATGGCTTGCTAGCTGTAAAATTATTCCATTAAACTTACCACACTCTGAGGCAATTTGTTTTCTTGTGCATTGATCTTTGATCCAAGGTACTTGCTCCTGAAAACATTCTTCCTCTTTAAACACTTAGATAGAAGTTAATTTTGTATAAACGGGAAACTGGTGTAGAACAACATTTCTTTTGTATTCTGTCCTTTGTTATTTGCTAATCCCCTTTTCTGGATAGTCACTTTGTGAGTGGATTTCTATTCAGTCATGGTCAGATTCTTTATAGTGTACTAAATTAATTTGCTGTCTAGCTCTCCAAAATAGTTTGGAATTATAGATTTCATAAAAGGGTAAAAATATCATTTTAAAATAAAGAAATGGTTTTGCTAGTATGTAATGTCTGGCAAATTGGAAACAATTGTAATAACAATAAACTACATCTATTGTTAATTAACTTGTAATCTAATGGAAACTGATCTCTCCTGGAAGGTAAAAACAGAACACACTTGCATGATGTAGTTAGATTTTCTGTTTACACTGTCCAGCTGGATACCCAACAAAGAAAATGTCGGGGGGTTTATTGCAGGAATTCCTTGCCAAACAATGCTGTCTCCATTAGCCATGGCCTCGTGTGAAATCAGGAGGCATTTTAGGTGCATTGTGGACCTCTAGCTGTTGTTTCTCTTTGAGACATGGTTTTCATCCTAAAACATCCGTGCTGTCCTGTCCTCTTTCTTCCTTTCTGTGGATTTGCAGCCCTGTCCTGCAGCCTCACATGCATGTGTGTAAGGTTTGCTGATGGGGCATCCTCCTGCATGGAGGGAGGCAGAATGCAGCTGCAGGATCCAACCTGGAAAGCTTCCATCTCGATTCTAAAGGGTTCTGAACGCTTCTGAGGAAGTGGGGCTGGGTAACAAAGTGTGGCCCAGAAGTTCACACTCCTGAATAGGGTTCAGTTTGGGCAAACATACTCCCTAATTCCTGGTGATATTAGCAAGACAAGAATGCTGAGACCAACATTTACAACCCCAGTAATACACTGAAAATTGTGTTCTGATGTGAAGAGTGACTTGGTAAAAATGTTACTTCAAACTTCAGGAAGCTGCTCTCACTGAGACCCAACCAAATGTAAGTAGTTTACAAGCCAAAGTACAACATTTATTTCTTAGCTGCCAGCCATATAAAGGGGCAGTACTCTAGGCTGGCTGCCCTGTAGCCCATGTAGTTGTTTCCCCAGGTAGGTGTTGTGGTCATGACTTGGTAATGCTTTGCTTCTGCTTTGTATTTGCAGCAGGGTGGTTGCAACTGGATGAGAAAAAGGTCGGGAAGGTTCCCTCCCTCTGATGAATGCGTACCTGCTGGAATTGGAGCATCCAGTCTGCCCTCTTTGATAACACAAAGCAGAGATTTTCAGTTATTGCCTTCTGTGTGTAGCTCATAAATGAGCTAAGACAGTCTCTGCTCGCTAGATGAACCCTCACAGTTATATAATTCTATTCCTTTTAATGGTTTTGCAGAAATGTAACACTCCAGAGCGTTTCGATTCACTCATGCCTCCCAACAACTGCTGGGGTTCCTTCTCCCGGACCATTCCCCCTTGGCTCTTGCCCTGGACCTGGAGCTACCTGAGTGTTGGTGCAGTAAGGCTGTAAACCTTCTTTCTACCCTGAGGCACCTGTTTGATATTCAGCCAAAGTTTGTTCTGTATCACTGGTAAGTTTTACACAGGGTTCAATGGTTGAACAACCAAAATGGTAGATAAGAATTTCACCATCAGAGCTAAATACCTTCACTAGGGGTATCTTTATGTCTGTGTTTCTATATGTTCCTGTACTTATTTGAGTTAGGATATGGTGACAAAACCTTCTGTCATCGTTAACACTAAGTGAACATTAACACTACTGATGTCTCCAGCCTCCATCTCCCCTTTTATTAAAGTTTGGTTATTTTGATACCTTCTGACATAACTAGAATAAGAAGAATGCTGAGTCAGCCACAGCCTTTTCACTATGAATAAGTGATTGCATCAGTGTTGACTCCTAAGGAATTTGTAGAAATTTATTTCTAGAGACCAGTTGAACTATTTACTCAGAGAAGTAAATGATAGCAAATGGTTTCAATAATTACAGTGCTTTTAATTTGGCACATTGTCCTTTTGTCATCACAGGGTTTCTTCTTGCTTGAGGAGCCTGAAGAAAGGGAATATTTACATTTGAGTGATTAAAATCTGGGAAAGTTTACCTTTAGTTTGTCCATAGCATCTCTGCATAGACAGAACAATCTATTGAAGTTAAAAAGATTATTAAGGCAATACTGTGCAGGGAAATCTTAGTGCCAAGAGTTTAGCCATGTATGTCTGACCATATTAATGGGAATCCTACTGCTAAATCCCTGTGCACCCTGCTACATAATTTACCTAATAATTTCAGTTAAGCACAAAAAACGAGCACCATCTGAAACTGTTTGACTTACGGTGCTTGATCCACGGGAGCCAGAGAGGAAAGAGCACTGCAGTGTGAGTATCCCAGTTCCCAGTACTGGGACTGAGGAGAGAAGATGGGCTTTGGGATAAACATATTCTGGGACATCAGTGCACTCTGCAATGGATTCAGGCTTTGGATTCAGCTTTTATCCTGCTGTGAGGGATGGACCTTTCTTACCCCCAGTCTCAGGAGTCCAGTTGGGCAACACCTGTCTGATTTAGGCTCCTGGCTTCAAAAATGGCACTCAGCTGTAAGCTCCAGGAAATGTTTAATTTGCAAAGAATTTGGTGTTAGATCCAATTTGGACATACACCACTACTTTTATGGTGAATTTTTCTTGTATCCTCCTTGTATGTGAGATTTCATGTTTGGTGTATGCTGGTTTGGTGTTTCCCATCTGCCTTTGGCAATAGTTTTTCAAGGGAAGGTCTGATCAGTTGTCCTCCTTTGTGGTACAGTTCCTTTCATGTAATGATAGGTTATACAGGCAGCATGATATGGATGGCCTGTTAGGAATTATCTGCTATTTCAGGTAATAACTAAGTCCTCTCATAACTACATATAGCAACACAGTGAATTTTTAAAAATGACATAATGGAAGAATTTCTCACCTTCCTTATTTTCAGCCCTGATCCTCTAATCCTCCAAGTATACATGGCAGAACCAGCCACAAAACAGAAGTTAGAGCAGACTGTGGGAATGCACTGATGATACCTCATCTCTCTAAGTCCAGTAAAATACTGCATATCCTCCTACTACATTTGGGAAAGATCTGCTGTCTGTTAAATAAAGTGGTATTATCTGCATTACAAATCAGACATCAGCAAAGCACCTACACGTCCCTGGCTGAAGGCTGCCTGTCATCCACCTTCCCACACATACCACGTGTTTGGGCTGTAGTGAGTAAAGCTGTGTGTGCTCAGGTCCTGAGCCAAAGGGAGCTGGGCTTCACAAGTCACTGGACTGCTTAGGAGATATTTTAGAGAAACTCATGTACTGCTAGAAATGAACCTTCCAAGTCCCAGCCTTGTCTCTGAGCTCAGTTGGAAATGCTGTGCCGAGCATGGTCACAGGGAATCTAATGCTTGTGGAAGTGCCATCATCACTCACAGGTGATGAAACGACCACAAAATACTTTGGAGCATATTTTTACAAGCAGCAGCATATCAGCTCTTATGTCCTCATCAAATTCCAAATCAAGCAATTACCTTGCAATTCCAAATGGTAATATTATTGTTTGCTTCATTACCTGCTGTGCTCACTAATGCTGTTTGTGCAGGATGGTCACTATTTCTCCAGCTTAGCAGCAGTCACGTTTTAGCAATGAGCAAAAAGACCCATTATCAGCCTTCCACAGCACCTTGGATCTCTTCAGGATAAACAGTACGATATAAATGTAGAGGATTATTTAAAAACTCATTGCAAACACTTCTAGCGTATTAGCTGTAATAATGGTCTGACTTTTATTTGGCAATAATCCAATTCCTTCATCAAGATACAGTACCTGGTGCATGTACTCACAGACCAACCGACTGGCTCATAAAATAGCAGGGTGGCAAAATTATCAGGAAAAACAATGATGTGGTTTTATATTGCTCTAAGTTATGGGTGTGTAATAAAAGGGGAACATGAAGTTCTTGAGCCAGTAAACATTAAGGTGAGGGGTTTACAGCAGCTGTAAGTCCTGAAGTGTGCATTTAGTACTGCACAATTTTTAGCTGTTCAGCCTGATTTTTGTGTACTGGACTAATAACAATAAAGGTGAAGCAGATAATGTAAGAGCTGGAAGCTGTAGCAAGGTGTCATGGTTTCTTTGAGAAAAGAGCAAAAGGAGATGTGAAACACTTCAAATCAAAAGTAAAAATGTACAGGCCTCCATAAAAGCACAAATGAGGCATTGGCGTAAATTCACTACACATGTGGTTTATTGAAATCTGAGGAGCAATCCAGAGAAAAGTTCACTTTGATATTTAAGCAATGTAGCCATAATAATACAATTACAACCAATGAAGTTTCTATGAGATTTAGTTTCTAATCTAGTGCTTATTAACAAATCTGCAGCCACTCTACAAAGGGGAAATGAGGCATGGCAGGGTGCCAGCATTGACAAAAGCAGATAAATCATATTCATTGGCACCTCCGAATTATATATACATATATATATATATATATAAATGTTGATAATACTCATCACTATTCACCAAATAATCCCTGAACAAATGATGCCTGGGGATCTGTGCAACTGCCTGCTTGTTAAAACTTTATTTTTCAGCCAAACATTTGTTTAACATGAAGAAAACCTCCCTGGAAGGGCTTCCTGAGTTGTGCTCTTGTGCTGTCAGTGACTGGCATCAAGTTTGGGTGTTGGTGTGCTCTGTGCTCTCGAGGCTGGCAGAAGCTCCACAAAGGAAGCTTGTACTGGGCTCCAAACTCAGCTCAGGCCTGGAGCAGAGCATTTTAGGCTTAAATACAATGATTTTTAGAAGCATCTCCATAAATATATTGTGATCTTCAGCCTTTCTGTTGCTGATTCAGTGAAGCATGGAAGAGGGGTGCAGTGATCCTTCATCACCTTGCCAGCTACTCAGCTGAGTGGGTGGGCTTGCCAACTGAGCAAACTTCAGCTCACAGATCTTCCTCAGCTCCTGACTGTTCCTAAAGAGAAGCCTGGAGAGGAGCAGATCCTGATATCTACATATGGCTCAACTAATTATGAGGTAGAGCTAATCAAGCCTTAGAGCAGCTCTGTGCTGCAGATGCTTCTTTTCTGTAACTACAATGGGGCTCCATCATTCACCTCCTGTGAACTATGGGGTTTCTCCCATCACAGCTATTGTCACCAGGGAAGAAAGTGTTACTCAACACAAGTAAATGTGACCCCAGCTGGGTCTGTAGTTAAGTCTAATCTGCTCTGAAGTGAGAACTGACATAGGCCTAACCCTGCTGGATGAGTCAGTGGCAGAACCAGGACAAGAAGAAGAATCCCTTATTACCAACTCTGTGATATAAACACAGGCCTTCCCTCTCTGCCTTCCCAACCCTTCATTAAAACAGCGGTAGCAGTTAGATTTAGTTTATTTTTTTTCTCAAGATGAACTTTCACCTATTTTTTGAGTTGGGCAGGAATCCTTCTCCTCCTTGCCTTGCTCTTCCTCAGCTTTCTCTCTTCCTATAAAGCACTAGACTGCCAGGCTCCTCACGTTTGCCAACGTGAAACAAAAATTGCTAGGAAATACAAATGCTTCATGTTTGCTTGGTTGCCTCGTTCCTGTCACTTGGGTTCAGCTCTTATAGCTGCATTTCATTCTTTGTGGGCACTGCAGCCCCACATGAACATTTAAAAGCTCTGAGTCAGGCCTCCAAGAAAAGTCATGCATGACTTAAAATCACAAGGTTGATCAAAAACAATAAAATGCATATTTTCAGTTTGCCTTTGGGTTTTCTAAGGTTTATGAGGCACACCCATTTCAGGTCTTCAAGCCCTGCTTTGCAATCATTAAGGCTAGAAATTTGGGGTATTCATTTGTCATGAGCTATACATAATTCTTGTTTTCAGAAAAACAGGAAATATTATAAGACCTAGTGGCCAGAATTGGCAGCACTGGTGCTGACACAATGTACTTACTGAAACTAAATGTGTGATTTTTTTCCTTTCCATCTAGAATGAGGGTTTTGCTTTTCATTTCAGCACAATGTCTCAGTGTTTGGATATGTCAAACTACTTGAGAAAGTGTAGATTGCTTTTGCTGAGGCTTTTTAAAAATTGTATCAATGGGCTGGTGTTGGATGAAAGTGACAGTGGGGTGGAATGTCCCCCGATTCTGCACTTTCAGCCTGTGGTTGACTGTGCCACTGCTTTGGTTTGGGTTTGGCATATTGATTTCACCTCTTCACCGTCACACAGCTCCATACACTTGGACTGAATATCATTCTGAATTTACAATGAGAAAAAGAAGGGGGTGAAAAAAAGGATAGAGGACTAATTTTCTTTTTCTCATTGTAAATTTTGGACATTACAGCAAGATACTCGAATGGCTGGGCTTGGCACACCCCATCATCCAGACCTTCAGACTAAACACTTTGCTGGCAGCTGTGTCCCTCAGGTAAATAGGATTCTGCAAAATGACAATGAAGCTTGTCTGGGCAGGGGACAGGCCACATCCCAAAGTAAATAATGAGCTCCCTCAGGGGCTCATGGCCATCTCAAATATCACCACCTTCTGCTTCCTGTGCGAGATGCAATTCCTAGAGCTTGTGTTCTTGGATGCAAAGAGAGCACTAATAGTACCTGCCAAGACATGCAGGCCTTCCCTGGAAAAAAGAGATGAGAAAACAAAATACATATGATAGATGTTAGTCATGCTGCTTATTGCACTGTTGGCAAATCTCCACCCGGGGCTCCTGTACTCACATCCAGGATCTGGGGATGAGTCACACCCACTGCATATGCACTTATGGGCACTCTGAGAACATACACAGAACATAATGGCAATTTCATGATGTCCCAACTTGCTTTTGCTTCCCTTTGTGCAACGAGATGTCTGCAAATCCTAGACAGAGCCCTTTTTCTCTGAGATAAGGTTGCTGAATGGAAAATCATAGCATGCCCACAGGGAGCTGCATGTGTGGAACATCAGGTTTTTTTGCTAGAAAAAGAGACTAATGTTGCATGTTACTGCTGGCCATGTGACCCTGCTGATGATTTTCTGAAATCTCCAGAATCTGGAGTCATGGTAGCACTCAAGAATCTCTATTAAACAAAAAGTTTTCAGCCTCCACATTTGCAAAATAAAGCTGGTTTCATGTGATTCCCCAGCAGATCAAAAAGTGAAGGCAAAAAAGAACACGCTGAACATGTATTTTGAAGACTGAAAGTCTGCAAGCCAATCACATGGCTTTGGGAGAAATTATTTCTGAACAGCTTGTGTCGACAACTTTCTAATTTTCCTTTAATAACTGTGTCTGTGCTTGCGTGGTTTGGCTTCCTACACCTTCTCTAATAAAGCCATTAATGTTATTTTGTATATATTAAATTTGTTTTATTTTTTCTTTTAGCTCCTCAGTCACTAACAGGACAGATACTGTTATATGCAGGGCAATTATTCAGGAATTACAGGATGAAAATGTGGACTATATTTCCTTGGGAAATAAAGATTTCAGACCGTCTTTTCCACATAAGGAAAAGGAATGAATGCTTCAACACTGCCTGTTCTGGTTCCCTGCTTCCAGCAATAGAAATGTTGGGTTGCTTTTTTTTCTTGCTTGAAGACAGAAAGATTGTTGAAAACAAGGATTCAAAACGGAAGGACAAAAAAGGCACAGAGCTAACATATTATGTTGAAGGGAGAATGTTTGTTAGCCTTCAGTGGTAGTGTCTCACTTCCATGAGGTTGTTTTACCACAGGCAAAACACAACAACACAGCAATGAATAATATAGTAAATGCTGCTGAGATTTTTAGAAGGACATTTTTATAGTACTACCAGGTGCAGTGGCATTCTTTTAATTACCTGGGCATGACAAAGAATGCTGCAAAGCTGAAGGGTTAATTCTCTGCTATACATAAGGCAATAAAGGTAACAGGGATGGGAACTGAGCTGCAGGTAGAAGATTCTGGTCTGTGCACAGAAATGGTCGATGCTGTTTGTTCTGATCTGCCCATCATTATTACACTGCTAACAGGTGGAAATCATTTTGAAGGGTGTAAAACCCAGTCACAAAAAACATCACTTGATTTATCCATCAGATGAGTTCCAAGTACTGGTGTCTTCCCAAATGTCACTCTACAGTGTTTTCTACTGTGTCTTACTCAATTTAATAGATGTAACACTGTAAGGAGCAACATGCCCAGTCATCTGCTAACACTCACCCTCGTCTTCCTCCAGACATTTACTCAGACATTTCTCAAGACCTTACCAGGAGCTCCTTCTTCCATGGAAGAATCAGTCCTGACTCTACTGAAATATTTTCTACAATGTTGTCAAAGAGAAATCAAACAACATTTTTTGGCAATTAAGCACGTTGTCCACTGAGCATTGTGAGTGTAAATACTTGCACCTATGCTAGACCTGGTCCCTGGATGCTGGTAGAGAAATGCTACCTTAGCAAGAGACTGAGCCTGAGAGCGCCTGGGCATCTGCCATGTCCTCAGCTCCTGATGTCTTCAAGGACAACTGAATTAATCCCATTTTTATCTGCCTTTTTCAGGTCCTCTCCCTTCTTTAGGACCTGAAATAATCCTACGTAATGAGCACTTTTTGACACTCAGCGACTCACAATTTGAGGGATTATAAGGTATGGAAGTATAATCTAACATCACAGCAGAGAGAAATTACACATTTTGCCTAAAATGATACAGAAGATCTGTTGTAGCACTCAGAAGAACATCCCAGAGAAGCAACTTTTTGTTAGGCATGGACTAATACACAGGTCTTTAATGTCTATTGTTTCCCCTGGCTTACTTATTGCTCTGCTTTCTCTGATTTACTCAAGGCTTAATATTGATTTTGAACTACCCTGGGATATTTTGTTAGTTGAAAGCTTTCTAGTTTATGGTTTGTGTTTCTCCTAATTCCTCTCTTCTGGTAGTATGGACTGTGGCAGCCCAGCTCCAGCACAGGTAGCAGTAGATTTGTATATGATCAGTGCTTCTCATGGTATTTTCTGCAGACACTGTTGAAGCACAGAATAGCACAAAGGGTTGTGTGTCTGTACCACAGTTCATAATCTGGCATTTTAGCACCAATGCATCTCCATCACTGTGAGCTGGGCCAGCTGAATTATAAACTAGGTCACCATCCCCTTCTCCAATCCCTACCAGATAGGTGGAAACACCTCACAGAGAGGAAAGATGCCTGCAGAGGGTGGTGAGGAACCAAATCCTTCTGTGGCCAGTCCCAGCAGTGCTCATCTGGAGCGCTGTGACCGGGGGGGTGATCACTGCTGTATTGGTACACACTGGACAAGGTCTTTATGAGCTGGCTTGATTACCAGTAGCATCCAAGTTGTTAAAGCCAGAGTTCGGCATGGGCTAGTGACTCAATAAATATTATTCTGCTTGGTTTTGCAGCCCACATGGCTCAGCAATGGCTGCTGGTGGCAGTGCCTGAGCTTTGCTTTAAGGTGGGTTGAGCACACCTGTGTTACAGAACAGCCACATCAATTCCTGCCATGCAGACATAACTTAATGTTGACATTTTCAACTGTATAATTAGGGATGCCAGCAAATTAACAGTGGCAGTACACGAAGCAGTGTTCTTTGCGAGAGCTACTGAGCTTGGTGTGGGGTGTGTAAATATTTTGCCTCAGTTAAGGAAAAGAAATTAGGGAAAATAAATATTCCCAAGTACATTTTGGAGAATGCTACATAAAAGAACAAAGCACAGTATAAAGAAGATTTTACAAGGCACTATTTCTGAAGACCTTACATTACTTACAGACCCCAGTGTTTTCATGGCTGAACTGCACAGAAACCCACGATGTTTTCACAAGCAGGACACTATGTGCTCGGAGGTGTGACTTTCAGAAATACCAGAGTTTTTCAAAGGAAAAAGGAAAAAAAAAAACCTGCAGCACTCTACTGTGGTATGCTGCTCTTTCTGCAGAACTTGTTCTTTATTGTTGCAACTCTGATAATTAGCAATTTCACACAGGAGGGAAGATTTTGCAAGCCTGTAAGATGTCCCCTTTTGTTTAGAAGAGGAGAATTAGAAAAGTAAAGAGAAAGCAGAGAGAAGCAAGCTGGGAGAGAGGTGTGATTTATTGCTTTTCAACTTCAGACCTGTCAATGATCCAAATCCCCAATCTTGTTCTGTGTGTACTTTTGCTCAGGAAGTCCACTGGGCATTTCCTGTGTGTAACTCAGGAAGTTGCTAGTATGGCTTTTTAACATGTCCTGGGCAGTGCACAAGACATTAAAAGACAGTATAGGGAATCAGGCGACAGAGTTTCTTCATGTTAAATTAAATTAAACAGTATATCAGCTGGACCAGATCTGCTTTTATAAAATGTATCAGGGATAGGGTAGGAATGAGGATGGACAGGCCCCTGCTCTGATTCTCTGTCACTGTGGTCCTCACATCGGCTACAGCTGTGCAGGAGCTGCTCAAATGTGATACTGCCCAAGAGATTTCCATCTGTTACAGGAGAACAGGAACACGATACCTCTCCCTGTCTGGACCTTCCTTCTCCCTGTGTGGAGTGCAGGGAGCATGGTCTGTAATTTGTGTTCACAAGCAATTCCCTGGGAAACTGCCAGCACAGAGGTGAGAGATGGATAGACTCTGTCCCTTCTGATGTGATACAATGAGTAAAGTACACTGCAGGAAAGCAGGAAGGCTGGGCCCAATTTCTGGCTAGAAAGACTTGGGGATTTCTGTGATTCCTTTAGGATCCTTGAATGAAATGTACTACCCAAAGGCAGCCCCAAGTATCAATCTTCCAAAAAGCTTTTTTTTCTGAGGGAGAATACCAGACAGCAGTCATTCCATCTCAGCTTGATGGCCCGTGCCAAAGTTTATGAGAGAGCTCAAAGCTGATCATGACACAATACTTGGATATTGTGGGACAAAAATATGTGCTGTAGGTATATTAAAAGTCTCAGCTTCAAATTTCCTAAAGAAAGCATACAAAATCTCATATGCATTTTGAGGATCTGTGAAGCTATAGAAATGTCCTGTTTTATAACTTTCTCCAGTATAACATTTTATTTCTTTTAAATCCATCAAAATCTAATGACATTCTGACAGAGAATAATAATTGTCTTATTTAAGGAAACTCTGATCAGATCTGCTTTGCTGTAAAACTTTTTATCAGATGCAAATTTCCAGCCGTTCAAGTATCCAAGAGTGCTTTAGAAAAAGACTTCAGGCACTATAATTTTACAATAAGTGAGTAACTGCTTGGAGAGTTTTGAAGAACAAATGGTTTGCTTCTAAGCAATCAAAGAGATGTTTTAGCTTCCCTAATGAGGTAGTTCCCTCAAGGAGCTGGAGAATACTGACACCAGATACTCCCTCTGTTGTTGCAGCAGATTTCACTGGCATTGACAAATAGCCTGTCTGAGCTAGCAAGGTCAGATGGACAGGAACAAAACAAACAGGAGTGCCAAACCCGTAGAAGTCTGGTGCTCCTGGCATTCCTAAGCAGGTGGGGAGATGGATGAACAAACATTTTTGTCATTTGGAACGTTTGTATCTAGATCCTTGACAGGTGCTTCGGGCATATTGTTTGCTTTCTAGACACCAGGATGTGTCCAGGCACTGAGTTTATTCACACAGAACAACCCTCTAAATCCAAGAATCCAGAGACACAATATGAGCCAAGATCTCTCCCACATGCAGTGGAGACAACAAAAAAGTTGCAAAAGAAAAATTGGCTCAGAGTACCTTCAGGGATGCACTGAATTCTGCTGGATTTAAAGGTGTCTGAGGCAGTGCTGCTGTTAAAGGATCACCAAGCACTGCTGCCCTCACAATGCTCCCCTTAAACTTCAAGGACTAGAGCAGAAACAGGTAGGGCCAGCTTTCTTGAGTACATGGAGATTTTCCAGTGGCCAAAGCCATCCTGTTAGAGCATCTCTGGTCCCTGTGTCCTCACAATTAAGCACCTGGTCTCCAGAGCAGTTGGTAGCCGCTGGGCTTTCTGTACAGTGACCTATTTGTGGGAGGGTTTATGTATATGGTATATGGCTACTTTAATGTTACAGGATTTAGGAGTCCAGGTTTTAGTTTTAAATAGTAATTAATAGTAATTAATACTAAAACCCTGTAGCATATGCAAAGCACAGACAGAGGCTGATGTGTTCAGAGGGTTGTGTTATGGGGCCGGACTGGGGAGCTCAGAGAAGCTCCCAGTGAGACTGGAGTTGCTGTGTTGATGACTAAACACGCACAGAGATCCACTCCTGCCCTGAAAGACTTAACTATCTACCCAGGCAAAGCGGATGCGGGAGGAAGAAAAGCACAGAGGTACAGAAGAACTTCTTTGCCTAAAGTTACTCATCAGCCGACAATGGCACACTGTTCTCCTGAATACCAGGCCATGCTCAATGAACTATTTAACGTGGATATTAAAAGCTTAAGTAGGGAGTCGTTAGGGCTTTAAAAGGCCCAGCCCAGATTTCTAAACAAGGCTATCTAGAAGGAAGCTCCCAGATTTGTAACCACGTGGCAACACAATGTGGCTCATTTTGAACGGTGCCCGGTGGCTCCGACTGGAACCAGAGCAGCGCTGCCCTGGGGAGTCCCTGCGCTGCCCCTGCTCAGGAAGGGCACCGAGCAGCCGGTTCTGTCCCAGCTTGTGCAGCTCCACGGGCACCCCGGAGCTGCTGGCCCTGAAGCGGTGCCATCCCTCCGGGCAGGGCAGCACTGACCGGGCTGCACTGCCCGCTCGGACGCTTTCGGGCAGCGGTGGGCACTGTCCGAGTGCTCCGCCTGGCATCTGGCTTGCCTGTTCTCACAGGTTTCATCCATTCATTCTCAAATTCTGCCTGTGTTTTTACCTGTCGTTCTTGGTGGTACCTGTCATTCTCAGTTTTCCCCAGATGATCTCTTCTCCCATCCTCTGAGAGGCAGAAAAACATTTAGTTATTTTTAGGGATGGACTCATGTCTCTGATTGGGAAACCAGCATACAGAAGATAAAAGCAATGTATTAAAGTTTTGTACAATACGAGGCTTTTTTATTCCAACCATTTTCATAACAGACTTGATGAGCAAGGCTCCAGAATGCCATACATAAATGCCAAGAAATCAGATTTTTTTTTTTTTTGATGAGAAATAGTCCCTGGGTTGTTTTAGAAAATGAATGCTGAAAGCTGGAAATCCTGATGGTAATTGATGTTTTTTCATTTCCATATGTGCATCTTTCTTGCAAACTATATAGCATCAGCACAGTAAATATCCTTTATGTAATTTAAAAGTAAAATGCATCACAGAGCATGCTAATAGAGCCTGATGGTAATACCATATAAACAGAAGCATGAGGGAGTCTGAAAAAATCCTGGGCCAATTTCTGCTCTTGGCTAAAATCCTACAACCCCCTTGAAGTCAGTGGCATTCTATACTTGCAAATACAAGCAGAATTTGGACTCCAATTCTGCAAATCTCTGACTGTGGGCATTGCAATGGAAAGCTGGCATTGCTGCTCATGAAGGCCACTGCCAAATAACTGCTGGGCCCAATTTCCAGTAGGCCTGGGTAGCTGAAACTCCAGCTCATCCTGTTAGGATAAGGCGTAGAACAGAGGTGAAAGCACCTGTGGATAAAAAAAAAATCCAGTGAGACTCAGAATCAAATGAAATAAAATTTAAGATGCACTTGTTCAAGAGAACCTTGTGCTTATTTGTTTTGTGTTTTTATAGGCTGTCTCTCAGGAAGCAGGGGCTGATTCTGCTCACGATAAAGTCTATGGTAAAAATCTCAGCAGTATCAGGAGCTGCACCCTGGGCCCCAAACAAAAAGATTAGAACTGAAATGATGTTAGCAATAAACATCAGATCCAAAGCCCACTGAGGTGAAGAAGAGACTTCCCATTTACCAGTTCTGGAGATAAATCTACCTCAAAATGAATACATTACTAAGATTCCTCTAGTGATTTCTAAAGCTTTAGCAAAAGAAATAACAAGCCACTATAGCAGAAGCAAACACAAAAGGAACCAAAGGAAAAGGTCCTCTGTGTTAGCAGATGGATTAAATGGATTTGGGAGAAGGGAGTAAAAATCAGAAGAAACATCTTTCAGAAAAATTGTGCCCATATTTTCTACAGTGGTATATGAATAGATAGTCCTTAAAACCATGAAAATAAGTTGTGCTGGGGAATGAAGGGGATGGGAGCATTAATATATGAAAGCAGATCTGAGTAATGCAGGTCAAGGAGAATAAACACCACTCCAATTGTGACGTAATACAAGAGGAAGTAATGTTCACTGATTACCACTCACCATTTTGCCACACATCATCAAATCACTGGCACAGCTGGGAAACCTTTCACTATTTCTTCAATATTATGCTTTCCATCCACAGTGGAACAATATGTACATTTAATTTTTAAATGCATCTTTTATTTTACTCCAAGAATAAGCCTGGACATCTTGTTTGGGAATTTTCTTCCTCAGAGGCTACTGGGTTTTTTTAACGCAAAATGGCATAAAACTTTGTGTTCCCTATTTTCCTAGAGGTTGTTTGCCTCTTATGAACTGTGGCAGCTTCTGACTGTACCAAACATAGTGACTCTGAATGCTCCAAGAAACCCACTTACTCCAGCATTATTGTAACTGAGTTTTCTCATTTCGGCACATGAGAACCGATGAGCGTCACCCGCAACTTAAGTAAGATCACATTTGAACATTCTGCTGCTCCCCCTTGACATCTGATGCCACAACTTAACATTTGTTGCACCATGTGTTGCTGGTCAGTAACTCCTGGCAGAAGGTGTCTGCCTTGTTCTCTGTTTGCATTTCCCTCGTATTTATGCTGCTGTTCTGCCAGCTGTTGTGCTGGTCGCTCACAACTGCAGAACAATCAATTTGCCTTTTCCTAAGCACTGAGGATGTTGTGCCCTGATATTCTGAATTTATATTTCCAATGATGAGATGAAACTTTACACAAGGAACGCAGTCTGAGAACAACCAGAGGGAATTTAAGGTTTTAAAAAAATCAAATTAAAAAAAGGTGATCATGGAGAGCCTGAGAGGAATGTGATCATCACTCCCCACAGCTCCTTATGATTACTGCCAAGACCATGAAAGTGCTCCAAATAATGTTGTGGTGAATGCTGTGATACCCACATGCAATGCAGGTCATCTTCTGCTCACGCAACCTGGCATTTGGAAAACCTATTGCATCAGCAAAGACAGCCAAGACTGAATAATCTCTACCAAAATAGCTGTAAAGCTAGGCTAGAACTTCCATGCTGGTTGCACCAGCATTTTCTAGTGTTGATCCAAGCTCAGATATTCAAAACAAACAAACAAACAAACAAATTAGGTGTTTTCTTCCCATTAAGTGCTTTTTCCAGGTTTATGGATCTACCTACTCAGCTCTCAACATGGACAACAGCAAGCTCCTGGCAATGGGAAGTCTCTGCTTGGACTTTATCTTTGCTGAAATCTTAATGTGGCCCCTTGCAATGTTTTCCTCTGCTCAAAAAAGACCCCCAATTTTAAATCTCTTCACAATACAATAAAATGTATACGTATACATATATACTGAGCGTGAGGTGGAAATGCTGCGCATGTGAAGAAGGTGTAGCGGATTGCCTCAGAGCCCCACACGGAGAGAAGCAAACACAAACAAGCAGGTGACATTATAGATACCAAGAGACTCCAAGCCCACCGCTGCCTTCCCACAGAAGGCGAGGGGGCTGCGAGGCACCGACCTCACACAGCGCCCTGAGCCCCCACAGGCGACCCCGCTCGGAGACACTCTCCCCTTCACGATCATGAAGTATTTACAGCAAAATAAATTTATTTGTGGGGAGGGAGGGCGGACACCACCGTGCCCAGCAGCTGCCGCCCGCTCGCCCTCCCGCCGCCGCATTCGCCTCACGTCACCCCTGCGGCTGAGGGGGCGCACGGGGCGGGCCGCTGTCCCTTTAAATAGCATTCGCTGCTTCACGTCGCCGCCGTCGCCGTGTAATAATTACTCGCGGGCCGTAGCGCCGCCTCCCGCTCCCTGCGGCCTCCCTTCCTGGGCTCCGCCAATCAGCGCCCGCCCGCGTCACTCTGAGGGCAACGAAACACGGAGAAAGGGGTAAAAAAAGTTTGGTGAGGAGCGAGCGGGGCCGGCGGGCGCGGCGGGCCCGGAGCAGGTGAGGGAGCGCGGTGGGGCCGGGCCGGCCGGGCCGGGGCTGCGGCAGCGGCTCCGCACCGCGGGGGGACGGCGGTCGCCCGCCCACCGGCCTCATGGAGCGGCGGAGGGGCTGTGGGGAGGGTCCCCCCTTCGTCTCCTCGACCCCCGCACTCTGCGGGTGAGGGGCTGCGGGGCGAAGTGGGCGCGGGGCCCGCGGCTCTTTCTCTGCCTTTTTTGGTGGTTCCGTCCTCCTCTCCCCACCCCCGGCGGGCGGCTGCGTGCGCAGGAGCCATCCCGGGGCAGAGGTGTTTGTACTCGTGTCCTTGGGTGGAAGGGAGAGGCAGAGCCGGCCCTCCGCCAGCGCTGCGCCGGCCGGGCCCGGCCCCGCGTCCTCCTCACGGACCGCGGGGGTTTGGGGACCGGCTGGAGCCGGCGGCGGTGCCCTGTGGGCCCGAGGGTTCCCCCGCTCCGGGCCGGGCCCCGCTGCCCCTCCGGTGAGCCCAGTGCAGCGGGTTTGGCTGGTATGGGGATAGGGGTGCTCGGGAATCTGCATGCAGTTTGTATTGTGCCATTCTTCTAGTTAAATCAGGGGTTAACGCTTACGTTGTTTGTCGTAATTTTGCGTTTTGCTTTCTGAAAAGTTACTGTTGTTGTTTTGGTGTTGGCCCAGGAACCCTGTGAGATTTAACCCAACTTACCTCCTAGGCTTTGCCAAAAGCCTGGAGTGATAGATAAGGGGTGTGAACATCCACTCGTGTTTCCACAGGATGTTGGGATTGGGTAACCTTAGAAAATAAAAAGGGCGGTTATCTTACTGCTAATAACAACAGCAGCAACAACGAAATACAGAAGCTCCCACCATGTGTGCTGATGTAATGCAGAGGCATTCAGCAAAACCGTGGTAGTTACTTCACCCCCTGCATGGATTGACTTCAAGTGCACCGTTGTGTTCTGAAGTCCATTCCCCGAGTGTTTGTCCAGGCTTGTCCTATAATAGGTGTCATTGCATAAGAGCTACAGGGAGCAAAGAGCGTGCCGAGTTTCTTTCACTCTTCTAAGGTTCTGTGCTCACATCTTAACTGTGCCAAGCTCTACACTGAAAAGAGAAGGGGACAGCTTGGTAAACGTCCCTGTGAACTTCAGGGGAAAAAAAAAGAGAAGAAATTCTTCTCTTCTTCCTCCTACTTACAAGCAAATGTTTTTGTTTGTCTTGTGTCAAATAATTTTTTGCACAGAGTGCTAATCCTCTTCTGAGCTGTGGATGATGGTAAGTCAACAATTGAGGAAGTAAATATGTCAATTCCTTCCTTTGTCTCTTTCTCGTCTGCCCTCTAACTTTTACAGCTTTACTCCTTGAATTTTATCTGATTTGTTTTTGTAGTGCTGAGGTACCTACACCTGTTGTTTATTCTCACCTAACTTAGAACAAGGGCACTGGCTCTTTTCTGGTCTTTATTGTATTTGTTCAGGTCAAAATAAATGTATATTGGGAAGACTTTTGTTCCTTGTGATACTGAATAACAAAGTCTAGATATGTCAGTGCCATAGCTCCTTGGGTTTATTACTTTGCAGATAGAGGAGAAGATACTTTTCACTACTGGAGAAACTGTCTCCTGTATGTATTTCATAGAATACTTCTTAAAATGCTTGTTTTAAAAACCTGTGAATCATGTTAAATTCATTTTAATCTGTTACTATTTTACTTCTTGACTAATCATGAATTTATGGCAAAAATTAACAACATTGTATATGACATAGTATACTTACAGGAGTGTGATTGAAGAATGTAAGTTTATATATATTTCAACTTCTTGTTACTTCATGGTCTCAGATGGCACATTCAAAACCTTACACAAATAGCTTGAACGAGATAGTGGCAAGTTATCAGAGGGAGAGTAGCATTAACACAAACTACTGAAAAGTTGCTATGGTTACAGATAAAGGTAATCCCTGTTTCTGTGAAAGTGTGTCATTTTGTAACAGCTGTATTAATCAGTATGATTTCTGAGAGAATTGGAAGTGTACAAACTTCTGGCTCCATTTTCTTGGCAGTTAATTGCTATGCAGCCTTTTTTTTTAAATACTGAATGAGCTATGACTTGCATTCAAGATAAGTGATTTGACCTACAAAGATTATTATAGATGACAAATAAATGAACTTGGACTATACTACAGTTTCCTTTGAATTCAGCATACTCATTTTTGCTCCACCCAAGAGATACCTGATATCAAGGAAGTGTCTTTTAAAATGTCTAGATCCTTTTTCAAGGACTTTGGCTGAAGCAAGTGATGGGGCCCTCTATCACCAGAGACCTTGGTTGTGCAGCTGTACAAGATAAAATTCCCTGTTCTGATTTAAAAAAAAATTAAGAAAAACACCACCCAACCACATCACACACCTCCAAAAAACTCCAAGCACCCCAAAGTAAACCAATATGGCAGCTGCTAAGAGATTGAGACCTCTTAGGGATGTCCAGCCTTATGGGGCAGGGAGAAATGATTCTGTTAAGGGCTTATTCCCTGTATAGAAAGAGTTGGGATTCAGCATTCTGGAACTTTAATAATATGTCAGGCCAGCTAAGTTCTGGGTGGTTTGAAGATAACTGCTAAAACATCCAGGGGAGTGTGTCTGTCTGGTGTATCTGTACTGCTGTCCAGACAGCTCAGCAGACCTCTCTGTATTTACCATGTGCACCTCTTTGTTGTTTCCAGATCTGATTATTGCAGTGTAGTAGTACATCTGGGATTGAAAGCAGCAAGAGGAATCTCCAAAGTTCAAGACTACTGAAAACTCATCAGTCTGGTATGTTGTTCTTTTCAAACTCCTGGAATAGCAAGTTGAATTCTTTGTATGTGAGAGCCTCCTTGGTTACAGCTAAGGATAAGTTTCCTGCTAGGTTTCTAGGATCTTGGCTTTACATCAGCAGTTTGATTCTCGGGAAGTAATGTGCTACTAAGAACTATGAACTGTGTATTGTTGGGTTTGTGTAGAAGATTGTTTTTGGTAGTGGAGTTTGAAGCAGGACAATGAACCCGTGCTCTGGGGACCTTCAGTCAACATACACTCTGAACTTGTTTTCATCTTGCTTATCCAGTCTGGAAGTTCCAGGTACTTTTGCAGACTTTCAAAACTATAGTCAGGCTGGAAAGGAGCTATTGCTAGCTGCCTTTGCAGAGACTGCACACTGATATATTGAAGAATGCATAATATGTAAAGGAATGCTTGTTTCTTCACATAGGGAATTTTTTTTGCACTGCCTTTATGTAGTTGTGGCCCTCATGAAGTTAATGGTTCTTTTAGGTTTGGTAAAAAATTTAATAGTGTTGTCTCAGAGTAATTTCTCAGCTGCTAAAGTTCTGAAATTCCTATGCTGATGTGCTTTTAAAATTGATATATTTTCAAAAATACACAGCAAGTTTGAGAACTACTGTTTATAAACAGGATTACAGCATCTGAGGGTGTGAAAGGCATGGGAAGCTAAATACTGCTGTAAAAGCTGTCTCTAGTAATAATAAAAGCTAAAACTCAGAACTATAATAATAATAAACAATTCAGCACATGCTGTAGTGCAGACATAATTGACAACCAGAGGGTAAAGTCCTTTTCTCCAGTGCCAGTTTACTGTGTATATGCAGCAGATCAGTTTCTTTGCTACTTATTAACATGTACAGAGTCCAGGAGGTATAATGGATTCAGGACTGAAAACCAGGTGCAAAATAGTGAAGAAAGCTCTTGTGGTTCACACTGATCTGTTGGAGCTTGGACGTTGAGTAACCATCTCTTCATCTAATCCCTGAACAGCCATCACATGTAGCTTTTGATCACTACTATTCTTGTCTCTGTTGAACGGGTGACTTAAAGATGAAAGGCTCTGTTCCTGATCTCTTGAGCTGTGAAGTCTTCCAAACTTGCTGTCTTCTGCATGTGTAAGATTACAGGACAAATGGCCTTTTAGCTGTTCCATGATTACAGTAGTCAAATGAGAGTCAGGTGCTCTCTTACTGTCTAAATGAAAAGTTGGGTGGCAGCAAACTGCCTTTTTTTTTTTTTTAACACTGCTGTGAAAGCTTCCCTGCTTACTGTTCTTGCAGCTGCAATCCTCTGTTTTTGTTTTTCCTGCGTTGCTACAGATATTGTGAGTAGCAAAGGCTTAACTTGAGCTGAACCTTAAAATGTGCCTGTACCATTTTTCCAGTGTATGTGTGTTTAGAACGAAAATAGCTGGCTTTTTGCAGAAGCTGAGGCTAAAAATAAGGCTTTCTAATGTCTAGTTTCACTACATTTCCTTCAGCATGGGACAATGAATAGCAATTTTCCAATGCATGGATTCCCAACATTTAGATACAGATGTGTTTACCCATGATTTCTAGTTCAGTGACCTAGGGTCAACCATGAATCCAGTTTGGATATCCCACTTCACAATGATGTGGGGATCTTCACTTTTATGAGGATAACAAATTACTCCTGTGGCTTTCTTAATACGACAGTTTTGTTATGTGAGTGTGTGTTTGTTTTGGTTTTAAATGAGATGAGGTAAGCAAATCTGGGAGGCCAGTGCTGAGCAGAGGAGAGTTTGCTTTGCCATCCCCCTTCTGCTCTGGGTAAGCCATACTCTTGCTTATCAGAGGCTGGACAAACCTCTGCCAGCTCAGAGACTCAAGGCAGGTGGAAGGGGCTGATGAGCACCAGAGCTGGGTGTCGAGAGCAGGGCTTGGGGAGGAAAAGAGATGGAACTTGTAGTGATAAGAGCTGTATGTAGTTGCCTGTGTGACAGAAGCACGAGCTGAAGTGTGGGATGTTGGATGATAAAAATTATATTTCATTGCCATTGCAAGGTGGTGGGGCTTCTGTGGTAGCAAACAGAGCTGAAGACTTTTGGAGTAATATGTTTGGTTTGGGTTTTTTTCCCTCCTCTTCTTTTTAAAGTACCCTAACAACAATGCTGACTTCAGGGTTGTCATGTCTTCTAGCACTTGGCAGTTTGGTTGTTATGATTTGTGAATTGTGCTGCTGTTTTTATGGGCCTAAAGTTAATGTGCTCTAAATTGAAGCTTTCCAAGATTGATTACTGAGATACTTGAGGGACACTTTACTGGTCTGTTTTGTTTTTGTGAACTGTGTTCTTGGTTTCGATTCCTTAGATAAGGGTTGGTCAAATAAAGTGTCATGCAAGTATGAGTTATCCTCAGGGGACCCCAAATCAACTTCCAGCAGTGCTGGCTCTCTCAGGGCACTGAATTCAGATGCAAGGATTAAGGTTCTTTCAGCCTTATTATATAGGTATTTTGGGGGAAGTTATGTGAACATTGTTAATTCTGTTCTTGTAGTGTTTCATACAACCACTTACAACCAATTGCTGCTTTTCAGTCCTACTTGGATTTGAGGCATGATGGGTTGCTCTAAAATAAGTAACACAAAATGTGCTATTTCATCATTTTAGCAGAAGTAAATGTCCTTCCTGAAGGTGTTTTTTATGCTCTTTTTGGTGTATCACAGCTCAAGGGAGCACTTTGCTGTAAATATTTTCCTGATGTTGCATGGTATTTGCAGTAAAGCAGTGTGCTGGGTTGCCTTGGACTTTATTAATCTGTATTAGGGAAGTTAAAATATCCCCATTTTGTGGTAGTGGTGAAGTAAGGGAAGGCAGGCAGCTCCAGCACTGGGAGAGGAAGGGTGGCAAGAACCAGAAACAAGATTGTCCTCTCTGCTTTTGCACACAGCATTGTGCTGACAAGTGCTTTATCTTCCTCTAGCTTAATATTTTTAGTGATTTTACACTAAACACGTGAAAATATTTTATGTAAGGCAACCTTGCTACCCAGATAAGTCTCGTGTAACTCTGATGATACTTGTGGGTGCAGGAAGGAACACTGTGTTCTGGATCTGTGTTGCTTGACAGGAATGGGGCAAGGTACTTCTTGAACCAGGTGTCATATGTACACTTGTGAAATATGTATTAAGCCTTGTTTTGTTTTCATTCATCTTCTCACTGCATAGATGGGTAGGGAACTTAATCTATGTTTGCACAAAGGAAAAAGAAGCACTTTTAATCTAAAGGGGCAGGGGTTTGTGTAGTGCTGAGAGGAAGCTGTGCCGTGTTGTCATAACATGACCCTGATCTTGCAAATTTGTTCAGTCAAGTGAAGCCTGAATAAGCACAAAAAGTTTCTGGCAGAAACCGTGGTACCTTGTGGGATGGAGACAGTCACTTCCTGCGGAGCTCCTGCTGACTCATGCTTTAAATGGGTGGAAGTCTTTGGAAGCGGCGACTCGATGTATTTTTAGCCGGGGTTACTAATTTATATAGTGTGCTCGGCCTCCCAGGGTAACTCCAGTCACCCTTAAAGCGCGGATGGGCTCCAAACCCACAGCTAATTTTATCCCGTAAGTGGAGCAAGCGGCAGTTGTGTAATTGCCGCGGGAGAAGCGTTCCCAGCCAGCTCGGGTGTTATCCTCCCTTCCACCCCCGACCCCCCGGCCGGGAGCGAGGTGCCGGGAGAGGTGGGCTCCCCACGGGGACCGGGGTCCATCTCGGGTATCAGTCCCGGGGTGCGCTCGCCCGCGGCTCGGGTTTGTCACGGCGGGAGCAGGGCACGGTCCCTTTAAGAGCGCGCGCCCGGGGTGCCCGAGCCCGCCCAGCCTAACCTGCTAGCGAGGAAAAGTTCTTTACGTGACGGACAGGCCTCTCCGCCAATCAGCGGGCGCGGCCCTGCCGGCGGGGCCGGCCTCCGCCTCCTCGGCCAATAGGAGCGAGAGGGCGGGCCCCGTGCCCAGGGTAGGTTGCGCCGAAGTGCAGCTCCAAGTGAAGTTAATCTGGGGTGAAGCGAACAGAAAATTGTGGAGATCGTGTTGGTAGGAATTTTGCCGTTCTAATCGCGTCGTGTGGCGTCGTTCCGCCCTCCGGGGCAGTGGAGTTCATGTGCGTGGGGCTTTCCTTCGTCGTTTCGCTCTCTAATGATGGCAGGATATTAACATTTATGCAGGGAAGCAGAACAAAAGGGCTCTTTAGACAGGAAATAAGGTGCTGAGAGGCTCAAACTTGACCGAGTTTCTTTTGTCATCTCTCGGCTCTCACCGGGTGTTCTGATGTGGAAGAATCGAGCTGTTCCACATTATTTTATGGAGAAATGTTAATTCTGAAATAGCAAGGATAATGCCTGCTGTTTTGGAGTTACACAATGTTACAGGAAGAGAGCTCGATTTTAACTCTAACTTCCCTGATTCTGATGAGATTGGAGGTAACTAATTATGACAGCTGCTGTGGGATTATTCAGTGATAGCATTTGCTCCAAGTCATTTGTCTTAAATTGTCCTTTGTTGTATCACTGAAGGCTGCTGTGCTGTTGTCTGTGTGTTCTTGATGAGAAGAATGTCTCGCAGGTCGTTAGCATTTAGAACAAAGATATGTAAAAACTATGTAAAACATGGCAATTTTCCTCAATTTTAATCAGTTTTGTAGGGTGTGTGGGTCTGTCAGAGCTCTGATTACAAACACAGGCAGGAAAAATTAAGTATTACTGCTTTCTGTTGCAGCTATTACCCTTCCAGCCAAGGGAAATAAAAGGGGGAGGGGAGGTTTTTTTCCTTTGGAATTGGTCTGAATCTCTTTGGAAACCTGTTTTGCCTAATGGTACGTAGCAGGTGTTTTATTTGAGGAAAGATTATTTTCAGTTTCTGTATCAGTTATATCATATATGGTATTTTTAGTGACACTTTGTGCATATGAAAGGGTTTCAGGAACAGGAAAAGTATGAATTATCATGGGTGGCACGGGATAGGGTGAGAGGGAGGAGAGCAGGAAGTGGTGAGGCAGGAAACAGGGGGTTTCTAATGAGAATGAAGACTTTCTTTTAATTGCCACCCTTTCTGTATTAGGTAAGGCCACATATAGAACAAGGCTTTCAGATTGAGAAATCTATTTTCTTACTTCCCTAAATATTTCCTGTTTTTTATAAAATTACTTGGGTTGATACACAGCTGCTCCTGGGAATTGGAAAGAAATACTCATGTCCCTAATACTTGTTGAGTCTAAGAAGTTTGATGGGTTTTGTATGATTAGTCATGGTGATAGAAGAATGGATGTGAAAAATTGAGCAACAGTCTTTCAAATGACCGTGGAAAGCAATTGCTTAGACCTTTACTGAATGTAAACAAGTGTTGTTTTGAAAGTATAGCTCACTCTTTCAGTTTTACATTGAGCCACTCTGTTTTCTCCCAAAATGCTGGGTATAGATTGCATTAATATCTCTATCCATATATTGACACACTGGTGTCTTGCCATGGGCCAGTGGCTTATAGGTCTGAATTACTAATTGCTCTTGTTGTCTTTATCTGTTCATGGTATTTTTGAATGTCCTGGGTTGTATTTAAATCCTGGATATACTATTTTATAATGGGCAGTGACTATAAATGGTCTTTTAGCTGACAGTTGGGATGGGTTTCCTGTACTGGATTTAAGACCAGGATATGTAAGTGTTTACCTGGATATTAATTTCTTAACTTCCCTGTAATGCTAGGCCTAAGTGACTTGATCAGGTGAGGTGAGGGCAAGAAGAACAGTAGAGTTAGCCGGAATTCCTCTAAACTTGGGAGTACATGTGTTAGAATTGCTGAAACTAAAGGAAGCCAACTAAAGTATTTGTGTGCTAATAAATCTTACATTTAGCCAAAAGCTGGCTGGTTTTGCTTCGAACAAGATAAAAGCTGAATACATGAGGCAACTTGGTTCATACTGCTTGATCACTGAGCAGCCATGTTTCTTGGGCCCCCTCTGCCCCCAACTTAGTTAGGAAAGATGTATTATATGGGACCAATTGTCCTGATTTATTCAACACAGGAGTGAAATGCTCAACTCTCTTGCCACATGTATACAGTTCTAATGCAGGCTGTTTGTAGAAAGCAAATCTGCCCTAAAGGATAAACACACCACTTTGCTGGCACAGCTGTACAACTTCTGTATTCAGGCTACAGCAAATGTTTCTTGCCTGCATTCAAAGCCGTTGCTGGCAGGACCTGTGTTGTCCCTGCATGACGATTGGTTGTTCCAGCATTTCTTGTTCATAAAACCTTCTCCTGCACATGCTCCATCTGCAGATCTTAAACACTGTGAATGTGTTGTGTGCTGTGGGATTTATGTGTCTGCTTCTTGTGCCAGAATGGAATATACATCTCTGATGCGAATAAGAGATTCTTCAAATCCACAGTATCCTTGGGTACAAAATGCAGGACCAAATTTTATCTCCCCTCTTCATGAGACAAAGGACATCTGTGCCCTACAGCCCACTGGCTACTGGTGGCACTGCCCAGTGTTGAGAGGTGGGTGGCTGAGCATGAGTGGGATGATGACCCTGCACCCTGGTTCTGTTCAGGCTGTTTGTGCCTGCCATGGGCTGATCTCTGTAAAATACCCCTGAGCCTTAGGTAGGGCAGAAGTCCACCCTGAAAACAGGGACCGGGGCTTTGGATCCCCCCTGTGCTTGTTGGGCCCTCTGTGCCACTCGTGGGGCTCCCTGCCTGCTCCCAGCAGGGTGGGCTCTGTGAGCACTGCAGGCAGAGTCAGCTAGGCTGGCTCACGCTGTTCTCAACTGGTGGCTGGAGCCAACCCAACTGGCTCTTTCCCCCTTCTCTTCCCTCCCCTGTTTCCCAAGTGGTTTAGTGATCATTTCTGCTAATTGCCCTGTGCCCAAGGCAGAAGGGAGTGGGGAGAGGAATAATGTCATCCTAGAGCATGTCAGTGATACCCAAAAAGGGACACCTGCCCATGGTTTTGGCTGTGAAACTTGGCCTCTAACTGGTTTTCTTGCAGTTTCTAGGAAAAGGGTGAGCTGAGGAGGTGTGATCAGCACTGGGGTGCTGTTGCAGGGCAGATTGGTGCTGAGGACCAGCCCTCTCCTGCAGATACAAGGGCTCCTCTGGAGATAGTTGTGTGTCCTCCTGTGGTGTGGAGCTCACTCTGGGTGGGGTGGATCATCTGCCCAGTGATGTTTACGCCGTAATAAGGTTTTGTGAAAATAAGCAGTTAATTACACATGACCTACAAAGGAATAAAAATAGTTGGGATCTGTTCTTGGTTTAAAATCCATTTAACAGAGGCATGAAACATGTTTGGGATTTTTAAACCTGCTTCTTTGTTTTTTTGTTTTACCTTTAGAAGTATCAGGAACATTAAGTCTGTCTTCCCTGTTCTTGTTGGATCTCTCAGATGTGTCATAAGCTTCTCAGCCCTTAATTGAAGGGGTGGGGTGGTATATTTTTAACAGATCCCTTCTTCCAAGTGTGTTTATAGGGCTTTTGAGCTAAACAGAGATTAGCTAAAATAAAGCTTTGACAGTGCAAAAACTGTTTCTCCTCAATCATACTGGGTTTTTTGCTCATTCTCCAGTTGTTGAAAGAAACTGAGGGCTTTTTTTCATTTGAAAAGTAACTTTTTTGGCTATTAAATTACGCATTAAGAGATAAACTGAGTTAAATCCTAACCTGATCCATCTTCTGCTCCATTTAGATCAACTTAAGACAGTATTTTGAGTATTACTTAGACAAATGAACACATTCATTTGAGTATTTCCTAAAAATAGCTCTTTTTTTAAGCAGCAGTTTTATAAACTCACCGTTCTTCCTTTAACTTAATGCTTCAGCAGTCTTGCAGGAGCTCAGACTGTCTCTGTGCTGAAGACCACCCTGGCTCAGCTGTTCTGCCCTGTCAGGATGTATTTGTGTCACAGGACTCTAACCTTCAGGATATGGCATTTGTCAGTCTGAAATGTAATAATCCTGTATCTGGAGAACTAAACTATAAACAGTGTGGCTGGCCTGGCAGGCCCTGGCAGTCACCCCAGCAGTTTAACTAGCCCAGGGTTTAAGATAGCACTGCACCAGTGTGTCGTGTAATTCATGATGTTAATGCATCTTTATCTATGTGAAGGATTAGGGAGACAAATATAAACTTAATAATCAAATTGGAATGGGAGCTTGAGAGAGGTATTTCTGAGATGGAAGTGAGGTGGTTTGTGCTTGTTGAAACATTTTGCATTGCATGGGGTTTTTTATCAAGGCCTGAAGTTTTCACCATCAGCCTGAACAAGGTAGGAGGCTGGACAATTTTCATGTGTGTGCTGTGGAATATAATTGCACTGATGAAAGCAGAATATTGCATGAGGAAGGCAGGTATTTTCCACATAAAGTTTCAAATTATGTTTGGGGCAAGAGAACCACTGATTCTTCAGGCAAAAATGGAGCATTTTGTACTGAAATTGGACATATTAATGCATTTTATACAGAAGGCTATCTCTAATTTAGATTGTCAGAAGAAAACATTCAGTGAGTTGTTGATCCTGCTGTTTTCAAGGATGGGGTGGCAAGAGAGATATGAGACTGCAAAGAAGGATAAGATTGTTTCTCTACTATCCCCTGTATGAATTTTGTATGAATTTAACATGTTGTTCTAAAATCATACATAATCAAGGCCTTGATGGTATGTTTTCATGTATCAGAGTGTTTTCTGTGCAACAGGATGACCTTGTGTTGGGATCTGCATCATTATCAAGGTGGAGCAAAAGAAACAATTGTGAGTTAAACTGAAAGGTTTGGAGATTGCTCTCCTTGCCCAGTTCCTTCAGAATCAAGTCAGATGCTTTGAGGTCTCTTTAGTTGCTGGTACAGGAGAGTTTTCTAAGTGATTTTTCACCAGACTTCTCATGTTTGCATTATGCTATCCAAACACCGTACTAGTATGATACACTGTTGGATATTGGTGTCAAGTCAGTAAGTAAAGTGATTTTGTAGGTATTAATTAGAATTGGTTATCAAACAAATGTTGTTCTCCAGGTGAAAAGTGACAAGAAAAGTATTTATTTTAGTGTTTTATGATACCAAAGCATTTGATTACTAACTTGCAAAGAAAGGGAAAAAATTGTGGCAACATGGAAGGACTTACCTGAAATGCTTTTCAGGGAAGAGACTTTAGAATTGCTCAGTAGAATTGTTTTGAGTATCAGCATATTTTCATGAGGTTTGTTTAAAGTATCCTGGGAGAGGAGGAATGCAGCTTTAGTAACAATAGGTCAAGGTAAGTGTATTATTATTAGTTACATAACAAACAAATTGTCAGCTGTGTGTGACAAACCATGCAGGGACTAAGGCTAGTGCTGAGATAAAGGAGTGTTTGATTTGTTGCAGAATGGTCTGGCAGCTGGGCATGACTTTGTTGCCTTCTTAATAAGTCCACTCAAACTTGGTGCTTTGAGTGTGTTTAAAAGTGCTTTAAAACTTCTGTGCATAGCAATGGATTATTTTGCTTAAATTTTTTTCTTCAGTATAACAACAACGAAAAAAATCTAATTTCACACTCTGGTCACTTGGTTGATTTTGTTGTCTTTCTGCATTTGCTTTTTTCTTACTTGGTGTCTGTAAACTTCTGGCTGTTTCCTTGTCTCTCCTTCTGCAGGAATTAGCTTGTTATTCTGCCAAGTCATAATGTGACTGTGACCCATGGTCTTAAGTTTATACCTAGTCATTCTGTATATAAATCAATCCCTGATTAGTTGCTACCTACTTACCCTTCTGTCTTCAACCTCAGATCCCACACTACACAGAGTGGTTGGAACATCAGTCTGCTCTGTGTCCTTCCTGTAGCTCTGACACCTTAATTTCTCAGACTGTCAAGGCCTGAAATGAAGAATTTATTGAAATGTTTCTGTGTGGCCTGGAAGCTCAGCCTGGTGAACTTACACAGGGTGACATATGCAGTGTAAAATGTGCATTGCAGTGTTACTGGGTTTCCTTGAGCAGCACCAAGGTAGTTTTAAAATGGGACAGTTGTTTTTTAAAACTCAGGATTATGGGTTAAAATTAGTGTGTTTTTTTTTTTTTTAATGTAAGGGATACAAATATTCTTCAACAGTTGTGTGGGGATTTTTGCCTTCATAAAAGGAGTGTGAGACAGAAGGGATTTCTGGAATACAGTGTAAGGGCACTGGGCTTTTTTCCAAGCCATAGGGAAGATGCTGTACTTGTGGAATCAGTGTAGCTTAAGCTGCTGTGCTTGTGCCTGCATCCTTAGGCCAAGCTAAGAGGCCTTGTTCTTGCTGATAGCCCTCCTGTATCTGACCTGGTACCATAATAAAAAGGAAAATACTTTGTTTTTTCCATTGTTTCATGATAGAAGCCCTTTTGGCCATAGTTTGTGAATGGAAGGGAATGAGCATCGTGATAAAAAGCCACACGTTGTTGACAGTTGGAGCTCAATATCCTGTGAGCAGATTTTCCCCCCCTGTTTTATCCATTCTGAAGTGTGATACTGACTTTAATATGGCAAGCAAAATAATTGGAGATCTTGCTGTTTGTGTACTTTTCCTTTATATCATGAACCTTTCTCTAGAAAGTGCTGTTACTTTGTCAGTCTGTTCTCTGGCAGAATACAATCACTATGGCAAGAGAATAAAAAGAGAAATTTGATCTACTTAAGGACTTATTGTTCAAAATGCTTCCAAAAATGTAAATTTCTGTTTATGTGGCTTGAGGAAAAAGGGGAATTCCATGGCACTACTTAACAGCTTGGCCTTCTTGGTTACAAGTCCCTCCTATAAAGCCATTTATGGCTTTATTTTTCCATGTAGAATTGTAGAAAAAAACTCTGTACAAAGGTAGCATAGTAATAAGTGGGGAGACAGTGGCATCCAGCCATGCTATTTTTAGGTGATTGTGTTCTTAACTTGCTGATCTAACTGTTCTGGACAGTAAGTGGGGGAGACATTGTACTAGAAATGTGTGCTCACATAGGGGAATCTTGTTTGGAAACAGAATGAATAGCAGACTTGGTTATCAGGAGGGCAGCTCAGAATTGTAACTGAAGTATTTGTAGGTAAAAATGATGCCCTAGTGATTAAAGCACATTGTTTGCAATGCAGACTCTTACTCGAAAGCTGTCAGCTCTGGCTTTCTCCTCAGATGAGGAACTGAAATATGTACAGTCTGTTCTGTATGGGCTTAGGAAAGAAGTGTAAAAAACTATTTTCTGTTCCAGGATGGCAGTGGGGGAAGAAATGCCAGTTGTCCTCAATCAAGTTGCTTCCAGTGTTTTTTTAAGCTTTTCTTAAGCAGTGACCTCTCCATTTAAGTGGTGTACTTTTGGAAACCTTCAGAAAGGAGAGTGTCTCATTGCAAATTTCTGATAATTCCCTTGCCCCTTATCTATTAACTTGGCACTTGGATAGCTAAAGCTGACACAAGGCAACTGTTACTAATTCTCACTTTGACCTCCTAGTGATGTATGCATTTTTCCTTAGCTTCAGCTGTAAGTGAGGCTATGCCTTAAATTTCAGTTCTGCTACTGACCTGCTAGGTTCACCTTTTCCTGCAGTGCACTGTTAACTTTGACTCTGCTGGCATAGAGCTGCACCATAAACCAGATATGAGAGCCAAGCTAAGCTTTTGAAGAATGAAGTCTTCAGGGTAGATCAGTTCCTGTCCCAGCAATGCTGTGACTGAGGTATCTAAAGCCCCAAATTACCTGTATCACAAAACCATTGCATTAGTTGTATATAAATAGATACTGAATGGAGGTGTTTAGGTTGCAGTTGGATGTTTACACATTCCATTGTTTCAGGCAGTGTGAAGTGACAGCTGAGAGGAAGCTAAGGAAAGATGCAAAACTTCAGAGTGTAACCAGTTGGTCTATTCATATCTTCAGTGAAACTTGACAGTATATTAAAGTGATGGATAAATACCAGTTGTCCCAACATGGCAGCTGCTGATCACCTGTGTAATATTTTCCTATGCTTTGTGCAGGGTGGTAAGTTTTAGTATGTAGATGTCTACATACATGTAATTTGTTTGGGATCATGTAAGCTGGCTTCCCCAGTGATTGAAATAATAATTAAGGGATAAAAAAAGCAGCAAAAAACCCCCCTAGAATAGCACTGGGGTTAAAACAAAGTAATACCTTTGAGTCCCTTGACTAAATTTAAGTATATTGCAAGAGATGAGGAATGCAGCTTTGCCAAAGGGAACATCATACTTACACCTCTTCTGCTGAAAACTTGTCCTTACATACCCTCTTTCTTTGGTCAGGCTCTAGCTTTAGGTTGAGTTCCCCATCAAACCACAGTAAGGGTATTGTATAATTTTGCACACTTAAATTAGACATAGTGCATAATTCTAAGTAGAACTACACATCATGCATGATAATCACAGTGTTTTTGGAAGTTAAGCTGAACTGAAGATGCCCTAGCCAGAAATGATGATTGTTTCATTTATTAACACATAGGAACCCTGATATTAGAGCAGGAGCTCCCTTAGCATTAGGCCCACGTAGAACTGTGGCATTATAAGCTAATTAAAATTCTGCATAGTGCTGTTTATAAAAACAAATTATAACGTGTTTTGTGCTTACTGTCAGTTCTCAGCAACAGGTGTTTTGTTAACAAGAAGCTGTCTATTTTGGGAACTCGTGTTAAAGCGGCTTTTATCTCTTCTGGGTTTGATATGCTTAAAATAAGTGAAACTTATGCTGTATTGAGAAAAGATTACTTATTCACTGAAGCTCAAAAGAAGCGATTACTGAATCTGTATCTATTCTTTCAGTAATTATGAGGGTAATCTTGTAAGTGTTTGAATCCCTCTTACAGATTATTTCTCATCAGTGTGTAAAGTCAAACCTGTTTTAAGATACAGCACCAAAGATAGTTTATAGAGTTGCTCTCCTGCATCCCTTTTGGTCTGGTATTTTAAAGGAATTTAGAGAATTCTAGCATATTCTGATTCTAATTTTATACAGCCTCTGAGTTCTGAAATGGTCAACTTCAACATCTGATAGAAAGAAGAAAAAGAAAAAGAAAGCAGAATGCCACCCTGTCTGGTCTGTTTCAGAGTACCTTTCTTACCTTTTGTAGAGCATTTTAAAAGAAGGCATTTCTGTAATCTGACAGATTTTAAGTACACCTTACATTTATGGTGCTTTGTAGAAATATGAAGGGTAACTCAAGGATTCCTGCAGCACCTGAATGCCAAAATACAAGTATAAGATGGGACAAACTCCAGAGGAAAGAAAAGGGTTCCTCAAGCAGTATCTGCAACTTGTGCGGTGTGGCACCAGTTCAGCCCCACATGATGGAAACCATGAGAGCTGACATAGCCAGCTGCTGATGAGCAATTATTCACATTGGATGATTTTTCTAATGGATGTAACTCCTGAATTTTTATTCCTCTTAAACAGAGATGCCAGAGCAAGCACTCCCTATAAGAGTGCTCTTTTAAAAGTAGCTGCACGTTCTGTCACAAGTGTAACTTCATGTCAGGTTTCTGTGGCAGTCTTGTCTCAGAGACAGCCATGTTCCAAAAATGGGCCTGCACAGCCTGTCTGCCTTAAATCTTGGGTGATCTGGGGAGACTGAACTGAGTAAGTACAACTTCATATTTGCAGGGGAGAACACTCTTCTCTGGCTTGTGTATGGACATAGAGTGCTTTGGGTAGGACAGTGTGACCAGTGTGGTGGCTGGCCAGTGTCCTCTCTGTGTTCCTCAGATATGCCTCTTGAACCTCTCTCACCATGCCTCTCCCAGGGATACCAGATGAAAACCAGCTTCCTGAAACACGATATACCCTTTTCTCATGTTCACTTTTCTTTGTCTATAACTCATTAGAAATTGTCTTTATTTTGTACAGAACAAGTGTAGTTACTGTGTTGTTCTCAGTGCTTTTAATGTTTAACTAGCTAGCTTTATTGAAGGTCCCTGTCATGGCTCGCTGTAAACAAGCGTGTCCAGCTCCAAGGGTTATTTGCTGTTTTTTGTTCTTGAAGCCAAGAAGTGACTTTTGTGGTATGGATGGGTTTTGTTTTGTTGTTTTCACTTGCATTCAGGTTGACCTCTCCAAAAAGGCAGCTTTGTCAGGTTAGATTTTCTGATAGTCATCACTGAAGAGACAGAAACTTAGAACATGCTGGTGGTGCTCTTTCTGAAAGCATTTCTGTGCTGCTCTGGACTGGAGTTTGCTGAATGAACTGGGTTGCCTACAAATGTATTATGCTGTTGGGGAATAAGAGGCTTTTTAGTTTTCTAAGTCAGAGGAAGAAATGATGTTTCTTTGAATCTCAGGAAGTTTGGATGCTGTCATATGTAAGGGTTTAATTCTAGGGGTGCTGCAGTGTTAGTCTAGAACAACTAGGAAGTCCCAGTGTACAGGCTTAAATGTATAAACAGCTACAATTCTTGCCATCTTGACTTGTATTTTGCTGCTTTAGACTCAAATTGAAATGCCTGATAAATAGGCATGTTGAAGGCTGTATACAGTCTTTTTTTACATGGGCTGCACTTAATCTTTTAGGTATCTCAGCAGTTAGCAGATGCTGCAGCATAAAGTGGTGGTCATTCTTGCAAAAAAACCCCATGATCACACCAGTAGCTCTATGTGGCAGCTTTCTGGAATTCCAACACTTGCATGAAAATGCTGTTATCTGTACTCTGCCTCTTCGAAATCCAGAATAAATAAAATACGATTCCTTCTGTTAGGCAATAAAATGTACCTCTTACATTGTTTGTTAATTATTGGGGTTTTTTTAGAATTAATTTTCAGTAAAACAGTGAACTTTGTGGAATTTTCCCTTTGTTTGATGTGTTGAGTATACTAGAAGGCTTGAAAATTAAATATGAAAAATCTTTTTATACTGCTTGGCTTTGTTTGTAGACTTTTAAGTGGTCACTGCAAGCAGTTAGATGCATTTGCATGAGGTGAATGAGTCTGAGGTACCACTGCTTGTACAGAAGTTAATCTTTGGCTCTAGTAATCCGTGCTTTGCAAAGGTTAAGCGTGGTCACAAGTAGTAATTGCACTTCCAAAGTAACATCTATTAATAGTATATGTAGACAAGCATGGAAAGCTGAGTCCTTATTATCAGTGATCTTGATAGCAGTGTAGAATCTGTGCATCTTTGTTCTTGCTTAGTAAGAGTGAAGAGGTTGTAGTGAAATGTTCTCTTGTTCCTCGTGTAAGCTTGAGTACAAGGGCAGTCAGCTGTACTTAGCAGCATACACACTTTAACACTGGAGGCTTTGTCTATACCAGGTGTTCCTGGGTTTATGATATTCTGGCTCAGATTAGTTATGAAAGTTGCTAATGTTTCTTCCCTTCCTAAGACCTGAACTGTCTCTTTTCTGTCCATCTGCCACTTCTGCATTTGCACATTCTCTCATTTGTGTCTCTTCCACTAATCTGATTCTTTCACAGTCTGACAACTGAAATCTGAGATACAGCTTTCTTAAGAGTCCAATTTTTATTTATATTTTAATTTTTGTATGGAAGGATTTGAACTTGCTAACTACTAAAAATTGGAAGTGAAGAAAAGGCTTCTGTAACTCTTTCCATTTTTTTGTAAAGTTTCTGCTAGGAATGTCTAGTATAAGTCCTTGATTTTGGTCCAAAATACGTCTGTGCATGAAACAAAAATAAAAAGCTGTTCAACAGGAATAGACAGGAACATAGTAGATATTAAATGACTTGTCAAGTGAGTTAAGAGAACATCTTATGTGAGTCTTTGGTCACCAGTGTGAGTATTTTGTTTTTGTTATGAAGTCACTGTGTAAATTCTACTTCACATTACAATTTCAAACTTCGTTGGGAGCAGGAAGAAAACTGGAGGCTCAGTGGAATGAGTGGAAGGCTTTAAAATGTATGGATTCTCTTGGTGCTGAGAAAGTTGGGACTCCCATGTTTTGAAAAATGCAGCAGCTGTGTGTTCTGCTGCTACAGGAACAAAGAGGTCACTGCCCTTACAGATCTGCTTGCATAGCTGGTCCTTAACCATATTCACTGTTTTTAACTCAAAGCATTCTGATGAAACTGGGTCAGAGTGTAACTACACATGTAGCTGTGCTGGCAAATGTGAACCAGCTGCAGTGCTTTAGCCAGGGTGAGCTGTAAGATGAAATGACATGTCTGACTGCAACCAGCAAGCTGTGCTGAACTGGAATGACTGAGGCCCCTACTCAAATCTGCCAGTTCTTCTTGGCTCCATAGCAAGTTGCTGGGACATGATAATGCCTTAAAGCAGCTACAAATGACTGCTCAGTGAATGTAAATTGGAGCCTTTTGGGAGACAGCAGTGGAATAGAAGAAGACAAGACTGTTCTGTAACTTGCTATTAATTTGTGAATCTAGTGCTTCATACCCTGAGTTGTGTCCTGCTTCCAGCAGGACACCTGAGCAGCAAATTCCACTATGAAGTGGTATCCTCGATCACAGCCAGTGCTTTGGGAGCTTCTGCAGCGAGGTTCAACAGAACTCTGCTCTTTAGCCTTTATATTTGCCCATTGTTTTTATAAGACTGTAGGGAAATGCATTTTCTATTTATTGCTTTTTGTACCAGCATGCTTTTTCATATGGTGGTACAGGTGGTATTGGGTATCTGTGCCAGTACGTGCTCTAAAGTGAAGTGTATTTTTGAGTGTCCAACTTTGTGTCTTGCTTTTTTTTGTGCCTGGAGTGAGGCTTTGTATGTGTAAGCAGCACACATTACCACTAATGCAGTTTCTTCCTTGCTTCATTAGCACAAAGAGAAAATGACCATTAGTATTGGTGCTGCTTCAATCAGTGCTGAACTGCTTCATTATAAAGGTGATTATGACAGGGGAGGGAATATTTTAATCACTTATTAAAATTGGATTTATCATTTGAGGTGAGTGTCAGGTAAAACTGTCAGTGTGCTGATTTTGACAGTGAAGAGTGGCTCACACTCAGTGCTCTGCTTTCTCTTGGAGCAGCAGTTTCAAAGCTGGCACCAGAACAGTTCAAACGCTGCCTGCTGTGGTGCTGAGGCACAATGCTGTTTGGGTGGTCTCCTCAGCATTAGCTTTTGGGAGGGATCCTTCCCATACCAGTCACAGAGTTTAGAAGTGTTTGCAGAACTCAAGACACTACTGCAGTGTGTAAGGATCTGCTTGTTTTCCTTACCACAACTTGAAGTATGATGATAACTGGTATTCAAGAGACCTTTTTCTTTGGGGAAGACAGATGAAGAGAAAGTTGGCTTCTGTGCTGGATTTTTTTTTTTCTTGTTGAGAATGGGGGGGTAAAAGAGATTATTACTAAACCTTGTGTGTTTAATCCTGCTAAATGCTGCTCTCTGTGATCTCACTGATTAACATTTGAAGCCTATAAAGCTAGGGTATCAGTTATTTGAAACTAGTGGCATATACACATTTTAATTAAAAGGAAATGAAGAAAGCTGGGTGGGGAGGAAGATGGGTATCACAGTGCCTGTGCTGTGGGGAAGGGATGTCCACAAGTATTTTCTTACTTGCTTTACAGAGTATTGGAAGATGTCTCTTTCTCCAGAGAACTTGATGTCCAAAAGATTTGCACTGCTCTCATGTTTCCACAACTTCACCTCTATTTTGTAGGAATGTCCTTTGCATATTTTTTCCTTGGTACAGAGAGGAATTTACTCTGAGGATGTGCTGTGGTGAGGGAGGAAAGGTAGGACCTGTAGCAGCAGTAAGAAGGCATGATTAGATGCATGAAGTTGTGTATTACAGGAGGAACAGGAACAGGTAGACTTTAAACACCTTATCTGTAGGAAAAGGAGGATTAGTCTACAGAGCTGTTTGCTGCCATGCCTCTGGTGGCAATAAATATATTTTAGAAAACAGAGGTAATTTCAGCTGAAATTTAGCAGTTTTTAGCTAATACAAAAAGAAACTGTTTATTCCATAATCTTCAATGAAGTGGATGTTTTGGGGTTGGACTGAGAAGAGTTGTTTAAGTCTCTTGCACTTCCCTCTAGTCTGTTCCTTCTCATTAGTGCTCGTACAACTGGTTATACAACTATACTGTAAAGCAAAGCAGGGAATGTGCTTAAAATACTGTAAAGAGCTCTGTTGTTTTGGATTTTTTTCATTAAGGTAAATCAAATCTGCATTTAGAATAACCTTCAGAATTCATAGCTGTGAATGCTGTGCAGGCACAGCTCTGGGGGAACAGGCAGAGCCCAGAGGCATATCCAGGAGCTTGACATGGTCCATGTTTTTTTTATGACACCTCAAACCGAGGGAGACATACGTGTAGTCATGTTGATCCCAAGACCTTGTTGTCACTTCATCTATGAAGCTGCTTCAAGTGTCATACTGAAGCCAAGCTAGGAGACCATTTTTGAAATGTGCATAGTGTATGCACTTGGGATTTATTTTACAGTAGGCTTGATGCTCAGCAAGGGCTTGCTGCCCCTAAAAAGGGTTGTCCTATTTTTAGCCATGTCACTTCCTGTGCAGTGTATGTCATTTCTCTGGAGCTGATCTTCTATCAGATCAGCAAGCTCTCCAGTGCACTAGAACAAATATTTGTGTTGTTCCCATCAGATGGCTGAGCTAATGTGGCTGGAGGCAGGAGTAGGGGTGGGCAGCAGTGGCTGGGGCTGTGGGAGCAGGCTCGCCCCTCTCAGTGCTGTTTCAGCAGTGACTGCCCCCCTTTACTGCTTTATGGGATGTTTGGGCTCAGTGATACTGCGGGTTTTCCTGCATGAACAATTATGGACAGTTTTGAAACAAAAATCATCTGAAGCTGAGCCAAGAACTGGGCTGATGGGAGGTCCTTCCCTCCCAAAAACCCCATGTATTCCATGATCTCTCGCTGTTGATGTTTGCTGCCATGGGGCCAGGGTCCATGCTCTGCTGGTGGCTGTTTGCCCGCTGCCCAGGCAGGAGCAGTCCCTGCAGCAGGGCTGTGCCCCCTGGCCCTCCTGCAGGAGTGCATGTGGGCTGCAGAGCCATGGCTCAAGTGCACTGGCAATGGCAGCAACTGCCAGTACTTGGATCTCTTTCGTTCTGTTTTCAATGCCTGTTTTTGGCTGGTGGTTCTTAATTCTTCAAGCCTGCTCTGTTGCTGAAACAGGCATTTCCACGTGTGTCTACAACTAGACCCTCTCTCCTGCCCAAACAGCACACCCATGACAAATGAGCTCAGAAAACAACCTGTGGTGAAACTAGTTGGCAGAAGGTGGAGTGGTTGATTTTTTTAAAGTTTGATCACTTCCTTGTTTCATTTTGGTGCATGTGAGCCCTGAAAGGGAGGGCTGAGCATGGGAGAGCTTATTATACTGGTTTGGCATTCTGTGTCTTTAGGGTTCAAATAGATGAGTTCAACCATCCCAGCAGCTTACAGGTGGCTAAAACATGTGCTGTCCCTCCTGGTCACATGTCTTCCCTCACATCAGTTCTGGAGGCTCTCCTGTGTGTTGGACTTTCTGCTTGTTGTGTTTTTGCATGTGAACTGATTGAGCTCACTGAACTGTCAGAAAACTTTGTGTTGGTGATGGTCCTTTTTTCCTGGTGTTTTTTTTTTTTTGGTAGCTGACAGCACTAATTGTGTGGGTGAGGGGGATTATACCCCATTGCCCCCTTCGAACTTGTTGTCTTGGTCGAAGTTCTCATTTGACTTTGTAAAATTGCATCAGTTTGATCCTGTCTCTTATTCATTGTATTTCTCGAATATTAGCAACCAATGAAAGATCTTCCACTTCCTGTGGGCCTTATTAAACCTTTTAAGAAGAATCCCTGGCACTTCCCCTTGGAGACTGAAGTGTTCTGGAGCCTCATGCCAGTGGCTTGTGCTTTGACTGGTGACAGGATCCACTGGGTAATGAGCTTGGGAACTGGCTTAGCTGGAACTCAGGCCAGCTTTTCTTGTTTTTCATCTGGGCATCTTTGGGCACCTTTCACAGTTTGTTTATTGAATTGGAGCCGAACTTCTTTTTTTACATCCATGTTAGAGATTGTTATTTTGTGTTTGCATTAGCACCTGGTCCCTTCAGCAGCATTCTGTTGGGGAATATTAGCAGTGGCTGGTGCTGTTATTGAGTTCCTGTGTGCTGCTTGAAGATTATATTGAACAGAAGGGCAATCATGGTACATTCTGAAAGTTAGCATAGGGTTCTTTAATATGCTGCTGCCTAAAATTAAAAGGATTAATACTTGTATTTTGACATTGAATCTGTATTAGCTCTTGAAATACTCAGTCAAAAGTGTTTTTAATTAGTCTTTCAATCTTAAAACATTCTATCCCAAGAGTGACTTGTGTAATGTTTCGGCTTTAAATTGGTTCTGGTTACCAAAGCACAGAAAACTTGTGTTCATTTGTTCTCCCCTGAAATGGCTTCTCTGAATGTTGCGCCCAGCATAAGAATTAAATTCCACATACACTACTTGCAGTTTCATTCTGAAAGACTGTCTGGAGAAAGGCAGGAATGAAAGTGTTCTTTCAGCTACAAGTACAGTACTTCAGCAAAAATCAAATTTAGCTGTTGTGTGAGGTCAATGGGGGCTTTGTATGTCAAAAGCAAGTGCTTCTCTGTTGGGGTGGGGGAGTGCAGTCAACAGCTGAAATAAGCTTAATTGCAGGTTGAAGCTGAAAAAGATACTATCAGATTTTGGTTGTCTTCCTGCCTGTACATCCTCCTTGTCTTAAATCTTGAGTACTTCCTCATCCATAGAGTACCTTATTGCTGTGAGCAGAAGACTTGACTTGTTTCTGTATTGCTGTTGGCTTTGCAACCCAGAGGTTTGCTCTTGGTATCAATTTCATATGTTTTGGGGAAATAAAAACAAAATGGAGTGGATGTGGGTGTGAGAGGAGGTGAGGAGATTTCTCTGGAAACAAAATAATGGGAAAGTTGTTTGTGTTTGGCTTCAAATATATCTTATGTAAAAGGAAGTATTTTTTTACTGTGGTACTTCTTACTGTGGTTTAATCTAGTTTTATAACATGGCACTTGGTATAATACTCAACTATCTTGAAAGCCCTTTCCCTCTGGTTATTTTTTCTGTTTGAAATATATACTGATGTTACTTGCAAGATTGATTTTATTTTTTTTTTCAGTAATATTGGTTATCTATGGCTTGACTTGCAAAAATTTACCTATGCTTCAGCTTACTTTTTAATCAGGAAATGGTAGGCCTAAGTTGATCTTGAATTTATTAATTGATATCTTGATATACCTGGTTTCTTAATGCATAGCTGTTTTTTCTTTCAAAATTGGTTACAAAAGGGGCAGTTGTATATTTATGGATGTGGGAAAAATGGAAACTGATTTTGTCTCATGCAGTGACATGATAAAAATGATTTGCAAGTTAGACCACTTGATAATAGTTAGGAGCCTCAGAACACTGATTGAAATGGTAATTTGTTGTCATTTTCTTATAATGTCTTGCAAATATCTGTAAACTTACTTTAACACAAGCCAGGGGAAAAAGATAAATTATACAGTTTTTATGAAAACCAAATTTAAGGGTGTTAAATAATGAGGCGACTCATGTATCTTTTACTTCTCCTTTTTATTATGTTTTCACACAGAATTTATAAATAGGCACTTATGTGTACCTGGTCTAATATTTTTGACTGAAAGGGTGATTTTCTCAGTGTGTGAAAAACCATAATACAGGGTTTGGGGTAAGCAGTTGTGTCGTCTTTCACTAATGACACAGTGACATGTGAATTCATGTGCCTGTTGTTAATTACTATGCAGCAAGTAAGTCTGTGTTACCATGCTTGTCTTTTATTTTACACTTCTCATGCACAGTGTCAGGTGTTCAAGTTTCAGCATAAGTGTCCCCTTCCCCTCCTTCCCTTACCTGACTGCCAGAAGCAATAATAGTTCCAATATTTGCTAAAATTAGTTTTCTTTGTGGGGTGTATGTGAAAAATAAATTGGTAGGGCTGAGGGTGGGTCATGCAAAGCCTACCTCTGACTGTATTTGTGTCATTGGGCAGACTTTATAGACTTTTTGGGAAAGGGCACTGAGTTACCCACAAGGCATTTTTTTCTGGAAGGTCTTTTTGCTGAGCTATAGGAAATTCCAGATTTTCAAATGTCAGCTGTAAAAGAAGGGTTTTCTCAGGCCTCTAAATGCTGGGTTGTGTGTATCAATTTCAGGTTTATAGAAGAAGGGAAAATGGCTCAAGAAACGAACCGTAGCCAAGTGCCTATGCTTTGTTCCACCGGCTGCGGATTTTACGGGAACCCTCGCACAAATGGCATGTGTTCAGTGTGCTACAAAGAACACCTCCAAAGGCAGAACAGCAATGGTAGAATTAGCCCTCCTGGTAAGTACCACCTCCTGTACATGTGTGTGAGCAGCTCAGCCTGACACACAACAGGGCAGCAGCTTCCTGGCCATGTCCAAATACTGAGCATTGGTGCAATCCATTTCATTTCATTCCAGCATCTTAACTGTACTGAATGAGCGTGGATGGAATGCTCATAATGTAACTGCACTGCCACTAGTCTGCTCAGAAGTAGACTCTCACTAACCTTTTGTAGTTGAGTGTTTCTGATTTGAAGATAGAAAAATGCTGAAAAAAACACTACACCAACATATTTTTTCCTGGAATTACAGACTGTAGAGATAGGATTAATCTTGGTGAATGTTTGTGGAAAGCATTTAAAGTACAGATACTTCATCTCTGCAGCCTCATGCTGAAAGATTAACCTGTAAACACTTGATAGTTTCTCAACTTCAGATACTTTCTGCTCTTTTTGGCCTGGTGCCCCATGTACTGTCACCTTTCCTACAACCTGACCTTTTAAATTGAAGCAGTAGCTTCTATTGAAATCTGAGGATCTGAGTTCTACACCTTCAAAATTCATCTGGAGTTGGCATTTGGATTATTATTCTACTGGTGTTCTCCCAGATCCATCTTGGTTTTTAAACAAAACACCAACTTTTCATGTCAGTATACTGCGGTTTATGCTGAGAAAGCTGCTTTAATTAGCAAAAATAGTAACTATTTTAAAACTCCAGCTTCAAAATTATCTGCAGTGTAAGTTCTGGGGGCCTGGGGCTGGGAATGAGATCAAAATATGGCCGAACATAATGACTTTTTTTGTAAAATTACATTTCATTATGGTGTAGGCAGAGATCCAATTACTTTCCTGACTGGAGTCACAGGGGTCGAAGAGTGATTGTGGTGTGTAACTGTTGTGATCCCAGGAAGCAGCATAACACGTTTTCCATGGGTGTGTGTGTCTTGCAGCAGCCTCTGTCAGTAGTCTCACCGAGTCCTTACCGGTCCAGTGCACAGAGGGCAGCACCCAGGAAACTCAGTCCACTTTAGATTCTACATCGACTCCATCTATGCAGCCAAGGTAAGATGCTTTGGTGTGCTCTGTGTCTTTACAGAAAAATCTGTGTCAAAATGATTAAGTGAAGTGTGCTGATCCTGCATAATTAAATGCTGGAACCAGGATTAGGAAAAGGTGTAAGATTTCAGTGCTAACTTTAAAGGATGGGATCTCAGGGTTGCATCTGGCTTTCAAATGGAAATTTGTCTTTAGAATTTAGCCTCAAATAGAAGCTGCCAGGTTCTGTTCTACAGAGATTTGTCTGGCTGCTATTCTGATTCCCCAACTTGTAGTTGTACATTTACCAAAGGAGAACTCTTTTCATCTTAGAAATTTGAGGGTTTTGTAAAATGGCAGAGAGCTGTTTACTAGAGCTCTCATAAATAAATGTATGATAATGTGTTAACAAGCCAGTTGCTTTGCAAAAGTGGAGAGTACTAGAACAGGGGAAAGATGCAAGTCTTGGTACAAGTTGTGCTACTGAGCTGATCTCTTATTAAGCAAGTAATTTCCATCTGGATTATTCAAGGATACATAATGTCCTCTTGTAAATCACTCAGACTTACTAAGTGTTCTCCATTTGTAAAAGCTAAATATTTGTTTATATTTAGTGGCTCCATTTCAGTTTAGAATGACACAACCAACAGCAGCTTAAGTGCTTTGGAATTTTTTTGAGTGAAAAGTGTTAGTGTGTTACATACCGTGGAAGCTAACTTGCAGTAATACTCATTTCAACTTTTCTTTAGAAAAATGAATGTAGCAAAACACAGGCTGAGGGTGATTTCATCAGTTACTGCTGTCTGATTCTGCTCAGGCTGTTTTCTGCTCTCTTTTTATGGGAGGTGTTATCTCATGCTTGGATCCTTCATATGAACTGAGAGCTAGGTGCCATGCTTGATGCTATATTTAGTCTTTCCATTCTGAGGTTTCTAGTTGAGCTAGAAAATACATATCTTACCCTGAAACAACTCTTCTGGTGTGTGTTAAAAAAAAAGTTCATCCAGGTCAATGCACAGATGTGAACCAATTACAGTACCTTGCCTTTGTTCTCTCACAACTTCAATAAAACCATGAAAGAACAGAAGTACCTCACTGATCACTGGGCTTGATTACTGGCTTCAGGAAAAATGAGTGCTCTTGGACTTGCACTTCAAAAAAATCTGTGTCACTTGCTTGGGGTTTTTTTCCAAAATAAAAAAGCAGGAATTCAACTTCAGTCTCTGGAAATACCTCAGAATTATGATGTCTAAGGACAGATATATTAAATTGACAATGTCCTTTTGCAGGTGGCCAGACATGCAGCTCGAGACCTCCATGCAGTTCTTGACAATTAAAATTGCGACTCCAGTGCTCTGGTTGTGCCATGGAGTGCTGGTTCGTGGGTTGCTGGTTTTTGTCTTCAGAGTGAATCCCTCAGTGGAAAGGAAGAAAAAAATAAATGCAAATGAGATAGTGCTACCTCTTGCTTGGGGCTTGAGCTCTGTCTTGTTCCATAGGAGAGCTGCTGGATGAGCAGCTTAGCTGGGAGTGACTGCTAGTGTTGAATTGCTCTCTCTCAACTGCTCAGGGTGTCCATTGGTGAGTGTTCAGCCATGCTATGATTTAGCAGTGTGGCTAAAGGGTTGGGAAGTTTGGCCTGCACCACTTGACACTCTGAAAATCAAAGGGGGTCTGTGTGCAGCTGCTGCAGCTTTATTACTGGAAACATTGACATGCTGCAATTTTCTTGTTCATATCACCAGAACACTGAAAGTAGCTCCTCTACAATTATCTTGCTGACTTATGTTATAAAGATCCTTGCATATTGAATGTTGCATTGTTGCTTCTGTGTGGAATGATGGTATGCCAAACCACTCAAAATATTCTTCCTTTTTTATAGTGGAACTGTTTTATTGCGTTCAATATGAACTAAAAAAAAAATTTACCTTTTGTCAGTTCAGATTTTGACACTTTTAAGAGTCTACAGAAACAGCTTCAGAGTGAAAAATTCTAGGATACTTCTTCATCAAGAGGTGCCCTAATGTATCTTACAGGAAAAGAACATGGAAATGCATCATAAAAATTGTAACTTTCTTCTTTTGCCCCCAGCCCTGTGTCAAGTCAGTCACTTTTAACAGAATCCGTAGCATCATCCCAACCGGATAGTACAGCTGTGGACAAAACAGTACCTGAGACAGAAGAGTTGCAAGGTTGGTGCCTAGTTTTCAGAGACAGAATTTATGAATAATGTTTTTTCAACTTTGACTGTTCTTAATACACTCCTGTTTGAGATGGGTGATTCTCAAACCCAAATATTCTGTGAAATCAGAAGGCTTTTGCCTAAGGATAAAGTTTCTTTTCTTGAATGGCAAGTCAAACTGAAACCTCGTTTTTGTTTAATTGGTGATGTCAGTGTCTGCCATAAACAAGTGTGTTAGTTGGTGTTGGTAAATGGATATCCTGTTGTATGCCATGGCTATTATATATAAGTAGAGTTTTGAGTATCTGTTACTTCTCAGTGTAACCATTTACAGCACATACCAGAAGTTTATGAGCATATTTGTGATAATAGAGGGTGTTTGACATATCCAATTGCAAAAACAGGGTCAGTATTTTTTATAAACAGGAAACACATATAAAAGAACCTTTCACTTAGGAACTGTAGTGGTGTAATATTTTGAACTACTGAAATTCACTATATCAAGTATAAAATTACCAAACCACAGGTTATGTTTGCTTGAAGAAAAATGGTTGAGTGGGTTATTTTAACTACATTGGCCTAAAACTCTTCTTGCTGGTGCAATGTAAAGTTTCTTCTTCCCTTTTTCTTTCTGTATGCAGACTTTAAGAGCTTAAGACTAAAACAAAATTAGTAATCTTTCTTAGGAGATGCAAAAATACCAGATAGTATACAAAATGTGCTCAGACCTGTAGACATTATGAAAGGTATTTAAAGGTAAGTCAGTAAATATTCTGCCTTCTGCTGAGACAGTTTAGGCTTTACTGGGTGGGATCATTTTTCTGTGGACTAGTCTGAACACAGAACTTTAGGTTTTTCACAGATACAACTTGTAATTCTACTTAAACATTCTAAATATTAGTTGTTCCACTGTACCTCTGGTATCAAAGCTTTGCTTCTCAGATACTTTTCTAAACCTGACCTGTCCCTTTTTTAGGGTGGAATACAAGAGTTGTTATTCAGCTACTGTGCTGAGTAAGGCCATCTCCTTGGTTACATAAACTTGTGAGAAAAGATTTTAATTCTATTTTTTTACCATTTTTACTTACCTTTGAGGTGTTAATTATTAAAAACATGTTTACTCTTGAAAATATACATTCTAGAGGTATGCTCTAATGCTTGTTAGGAATTTGTGTTCTGGAGCTGAGAGCTCTTGTCTCAGTTTTCACAGTGCCTCTGCTGGCTTTTCACTGGGAGGAAGAGGGAGTACTTTATTGACCTTTACACTGAGGTGACTTGGGCCTGTGAAAAGACTTTTCCCAGCAGTTTTCAGAGGCATATCTTTCTCCTTAACATTTGGGTAAATCTGTGCTCCAGCTCTCTACCTCTCAAACTCTTTCTTCTTATAGGAGAAAAAAAGAGGTTTCTCAACCAGAAGCTTTGAATTTAGGGACATCTCTGCATTTTACAGTATGTTTTTCAAGGATCAACCTCTATCAGGTGTTTAGATTACTCAGCTGTGTCCTCTGTCCTTTTCTTTGTACCCTCGTTTCTAAAGTAAGAATATCACCAGCATGTAGTTGCAGTTCTAAATTACCATCCCTATTTATAACTCTCTGGCAGGGTCAGCCTTATTTCCTTAAGAGCTCCTTTTGTATTGCCCCTTAACTGAAAATCATAGGAAATGTAGTGTTTCCAGTTTTAAAGCATTTTGATTTGAAAATAAAAGTTTGGAAGGAAAGCAGCTTAGAATGGATGTGGAGAGGATTTCATTGAATTGCTCTAACAATTCTGCATCCTAAAGTTTCTTCTTTTTTTGGAGTTTGAATTTTAGGTTGCTGACAAGAATGTAATACAAACATGTGAATCCAAGTGGTTTTTTTAGTACTGCCTAAGTTTCTAACATTTAGAAAAAGAGAAAGTCCCAATGATGTACTAGTTGATCCCAGAGTGAAGTGTGTCTAATAGTACTTCTGTTGATGTAGGGGAACAAAAGGAGAAATAATGTCAGTATTTATTTAGATAAAATCTTGCCTTGTGGGAATGTCTCTTCTGGGGAGAATTGTTCTATGCTGCTGGTGTAACTTGATGTATTGTGTTCAGCTGAGGTCTCCTTAACTTGCCATTTAACAAAAATTATCAGGCTGCAACAACATTGAGCAAAAGACTGGGTGAATAATTAAGCTTGGATTACTGTTATTACTTTTCTAAAGCAGTCAGATAAATGGGACTTGAGCTGTGTGCAACACAGTCCTTGCTGTTTGCAACCAAGCTAAAACTACAAAGGGATAAAGTTGCCATAGAGCAATTCAGAGTTGTCTTTGTTGGACTCATGCATTGCAGAAGAAATAGAGGAAAACTCTAGAATATGTTAATAAGTCTAGACTTTAGAGCTAATGTTTGTATGATGGTGCTTGTGGAAAACTGCAAGAATCCCAGATGCCCCAAGATGGGGACTATGAGAATTTTTTTTAACTTTAATGTTCTTAAATACCATGAACATACCATTAAAGATGACCTAAAATGAAAGTCATTAAGTACACCATTGCAAACTATCATCACTCTTGTCATGTGGTGTGGTTATTATTTGAAAAATCAAAGTACAAGGTAAGATTTGATTAACTGTCTATGTGGCTGTTGAATGAAGTCACCTGACTTTGTGCATATCTGGATTTTAGTGAGGTAAAAGAATTCAGTTCAGTTAGTGATAACTAAATTTGAAAAACTTAGATATTAATTAAGTTGCTACAGCATTTTATGTGGATGTAACTCGGACCCCAGGTGAATGCAGTTGAACTAATGGCTTCAACTTCAGTGGGCCTTTTTGGGGTTGGTTCAGTAGACAGTACTGGAAAGGAATTGATGGATACTTCTCACTTTTGTGATAGTACCAGGGACTCGGAGGTAGAGTGTGATTATGGTACCAGTGTAGAAAATAATACAGGATAGCCTGATATACTGGATGAATGCTCCAGGGAGAGAGAAAACATTCAACAGAAAGATTTAAAACTAAATTTTGTGGGTGAGTGTGCTCTTGCTTAATTTTGCCTCTTCCTGACATTGAAACAGTATTATTTTAGGCTGGATATGTCTGTTTAAAATGTTCAGAAGTAGAGATACTCTCCTTTGGATTAATTTCTCTCCTCTGGAGGAGTGGGGATTCTTCTTCCTAGACCTAGTGAAATGCCCTTAAGAAGTAAATGTAGCTGTTCATGCTCTTCCTGTAGGAATGAGGAACCTTTTTTCTTTTAAAGTCTCTGCCCAGTAATGCAGAAGTGATGATTGTAAAACATCCAGAGAGAGAACAGATGAGGTGTTGGGTGTCTTGCTGCACACAGAGCTGTGTTGTGCCTGCAGAGGCTGGAGGCCACTTTAACTTGTGGGTACTGTTTTTGTGGTCAGTCAGAGCACACCGAAGGTCAGGCAGGGTTGGCACAAGCAAACCCAGGCTCTTCTTATTTTGGTCAGCTAGGAGCATATTCTGTGAATCAGGGAACTTCTGGTGGCCAGCCCAACTTGTCAGCTCCAGAGACATGACTGTGTTCATGCCTTATTATTTTTGGTTTAGTTGGCAGCTGGTGCTGCCAGTGCTTCTGTTTTTTGGCTACAGGCAGGGCTGGGGCTGCAGGAAGGGAGGACCTGGGTTCAAGGAAAGCATCCTGGAATCCAGATGAAGTCCAGCTGCTGGGAGTGGCTACAGCATATTTCCTGCAGTCTCCAAGCTGGGCAGTATTGCGTTTTACCTGGCATTGTTCTGCTGTGGTCATCACAGGGAGCTTAAAGACTGAACACTGGCACTTGGTCATCTAAAGTGGCTGGGATATTTGTGGTTATCATAGAGGATTTTGGTTCAAATCTCTGGCTTCTATTCAAAGGCAAATTGAGACCTAAAATTTATGGTTACTACAGTAGATAGAGAGTGACTTGTAGTGCAGTAGAAGAATCTTTCCACTCTGTTCTACACTGAGCAGCAGCTCTTAAATGTTTTTAAACCTTTTTAATGTGAGAGCCACAGGCACAAAGAAAATGTAAGTAAGGGTGTTTGAGAGCCTTGTTATGCAGGGAAGAGTGCCATTTTTTCCTAAATTTAGCAAATAGTTACAGAGGCTCTTAGTGAAACTTACACTGAGGTAACTGGATTTGGCTACAGCAGGAAGTGCAAACTAGGGAATGTTAGCTCATGGCATGAAGATATCTTAATGAATTAATAAACACTGCAATGTCTGTTTTGTATAAAACTGCAGAAGTTCATTTGAGCAAGTCAAATAAGTAACCTTACATACACTTATATACCCTTCTGATACTTACCTCACCTCTTTCATTCCTTGCTGCTTTTGGTTCTTACCTTGCAATCCTTTTGATGTTATGCCCAGTCAGAAATGTGCCCTTTAACAGCTATTTAAAGCCATCGAACCGCTTTTTTTTTTTCTTTGCAAACTATGAATTTTTATACATTTCAGGACAAAGAGAAGCTCTGCTTGTAACATAGGTGGTGACTTAGAAGGACTTAATAGACCATGTATAATAGTATCTTTGCTAGATTAACCTGTGGAATATACTGTCCCCTCAGGCAAAGTCTGTGCTGGTTATCAAGTATCTTGCTATCTGTTGATGTTGCTTAGTACAATGTTTTGATACATAGCAAAAGCGATGAGTGCCCTTTTCTTTAAAAATAAAAAAGATCAGAATAGCAGCACATGAAAAGCCCCAGTGGATTTGTCATGCAGAAGAACTGTCAACTGGCATAGAACTAGCACAGGACTGCATCTCACAGTCTGTGACAAACAAAAATCCAGCTGCACAAAGATGCCTGCAGCTTTTTCCCTGACAAATGTCTGAGCATGCTGTATTCCCTTCCTTACAGCACTGGTTCTAGCTCTGCTTCCATCCACACTCCTCCCAGCTGGAGCTTGCTTTTGTTCTTTGCTGCAAATACTCCCAACTTCTGTGTATCTTACTCACTGGAGACTTGTCCTGCTGTGGTCTAGCTATGTCTGGTAGGCAGAGGTTGGCTCTTTGCCCTTCTTGAAATGAAGTTGGGCTTTTTTTGTTTCTATTTCTGTTTTGTAATGTAAGGAATGTGCAAATAGTTGAGGAAAACCAGCCAACTTCTATTTTTACCTGAGTCAGGCAAATACTACTACCATTACTTGTTTGTACTCTCCCACACAACTTGTAACCTGTTTCTTTTAGATGTGAAAGAACACTAAATTAGGTTGAAACTTGCCTTAGGAGAAATGTCTTTAAAATTAGGTCTTTATCTGCTTCTTCTGGGCTCCAGGACAGTGTAGTTCCAACCTGTAGATTTGGGTCTCTTGAGCTGGTGTTTCTCATCCCAGGTAGTGACTGTGTTCTGTGTAGGCTCGTTCCAGGTGTGCAAGAGCAACAGCATCACAGTGGCAGAGATTGTTCTGAAATACTGTGTTTTGTGTGGCCTCTGTGTTGCAGCCTTCAGCAAAAATAATGTTGATTCAGGATCTGAAAGGGGGTGTTTGGCTCAGCTGATGCTGTTACATGGAGTGCTTCTTACAAGCAGATTTTGGGAACTTGGCGAGTAACACTGTGGGGAAGCACTTGGCTGCTGGATTTTCTTCCCGGATCTGACAGTGCTGAATCTTACTGTTAATGTTTATTACTCTGGTTTTATGGTATTTTCAAGCATTTGGTGAGTTCTTACCTTAAATTATATTAAAGGTCTAAAAGGAGTTCAGTCACTGCAGAGAGACCAGTACACTTCAGACATGGAAGCTGCAGCAAAATGGCCAAATGTACAACGTGGGCTTTAGATTATTGTAGGACTTAAAAGGGAAGAGACAGACTTTTTTTTTCTCTGCTGTTCTTACTAACTTCTTTAATGTCAGCTTCAGTGTCAGAGAATGCAGAGCCTACACCCGAAGAACAGGACAAGTCACTTGAAAAACCAAAACAGAAAAAGAATCGTTGTTTCATGTGCAGGAAGAAGGTTGGACTTACTGGTAAGAAATACCGATTTCAGTTTCCTTATGCTTGTTTAGGCTTTGGACTTCTGAAATGTTATCTTAAAGGGAAAATGGGGCATGGTCATTTGATGTTGATTTAGAATAACAGCCAAAGGTGCTTTCAGCTGAATCTTATTAGATTAGTCATTGATGTATCATTTTGTTTTTCAGCCTCCTGTCTTAAAGTGAAGTTCATAATTCCAGAGACTTCCTTTTGGAAGTCTACTTAGCTGAGGAATTGGTTGATATTTTGCTGCCATTCACTGGCCAGCTTTGCAGTGGTCCAGGGGAAGGGCCTGAGTTCTGCAGGGTGAAGATTAATAAACACTAGCAAAAGAGCAGTAGGTCTCTAGGAATGTTCTGTGCTAGAGTGTCATGCAAAAAGAGGGAATGGTCAAGTCAAATCTTGCTGTAATCACTTAAAAATGTATTATTTGTGATTCTTATGCTTTCTGCAGCAGAGGCTCTTTGGCTGATTGATTGACACTGGTGACTGAGATTTATTGCTAGTGAGTGAACACATTCAGGATTTAAAGCAAACCTGTGTAATGAAGAATATTGAAATGTCTGAGCTGCTGTTTCTGTCCGCAGGGTTCGAATGTCGGTGTGGGAACGTTTACTGTGGAATGCACCGTTACTCAGATGTACACAGTTGCTCTTACAATTACAAAGCTGATGCTGCTGAGAAAATCAGAAAAGAGAATCCTGTAGTTGTTGGGGAAAAGATCCAGAAGATCTGAACTGCTGCTTCTGCTGGAATACAAAAATCTTCTGACCATCTGCAGATTAAATTGACTTGAGCTTTTTTCCTTAGTCATCAGGAACGTAGAGCAGTGTATCTTGCCTAGACCTTTTAATCATGCATGTCATCAGATGAATAGATTTTTTTGGTTTTGGTTTTTTTTTGTTTTGAAAATGACTCTGAACATTATTTTCATTGCAGTTTTCTGTGGCTGAAGACTTAAGTAAACTTTTCAAGTATTATCCTTTAAGATCATTTTAATTTTAGTTGAGTGCAGAGGGCTTTTATAACAAACATGGAGAAAATATTGGAGGGCTGTGCTTTTCCAGGATAAAACATGCATGCATTAACTTTGCAGTTTATTTTCTTGTTGTATATAGCTTTTCTCTGCAGCACAATTTCCTTTTTTTTTTTTTTTTGATAATGCCTGTATGGCACAACTAGTTATCAGTAACTGAATGTATTTTAATCATTATGGCTGCTTCTGGTTTTTTTTCCCATTAACGAGAGGTTATACATGTTCGCATATTAGCTTGTTTGCACCCTCTACCTATTTATGTATGAATCATTTGTAATGAGAGTGTGTGCTGAGATTGTGTGAGGTTTTTTGTTGTTTTCTTTTTTTTTTTTAATTGGGGTTTGTTTTTTTGTGTGTGTGGGGGGAAGGCTGTATGCACTTCATTGACTGCAGTTTTCATTGGGATTACATCCATCAGTTTGTCTGTACACAAATATGAAGAATGATCTGAAGTACCTGTGCTGTATTTATGTTTATCCACGTCTTAACTTTGATTAAATAAAATTTAAAAAAATCCGAGCCCCTGTGGCTGTCACTGGAATATGTAAGTTGGATTTCTCTTGTTTTATTTTAATGGGGACCTTCCATTGGTGGTTACTTAAAGTGTATTTATTCACAGTGACCATGTGTATCCCAATGCCAGCTAAATTTTGATGGGTTTTTTTAAGGTCTTTTCACCTGTAACTACCAGAGACACTGCAGTTTTCTGACCTTGTCTGTTGATTCTGCCCATGGAGCTCTCTGTGCTCCCTGTGCATTACATCTCTTGTGTGCAGAAGTTTGGGGCATTTGTGACATTGTGACAATGTACTTCAGTGGGGCCAGACCTAAAATTAAAACAGATGTGGCTGTGAGTAGGCTGTGAAGCCATGTGTGATTCTGGGAAGTGGTGCTGTGGGTTTGGGATCGAGTGTCTGACAGCAGTGTTGGAGGACTTGTTCTTGTCTTGTGAGGGTGCTCAGTAAGTTTCTTCAAGGCTGCCTGTCCTGAGATTGAAGTCTGTGCCTCAGCCCTGGTCATCTGCATCACTTAAAGGTGGTTTATATAGTGCCATGGAAACTTCAGCCAGTGCTGCTTGTCAGCAGCTCTAGCTGTACAGTAATAAAATAGCACCAGCTCCCCTCCAGATGGTCCTGATCTGCAGCTGAAGTCTCACTGGGTGACTTGCTGCTGCATTTGTGAAACAAATGTGATCGCACAGCTTTATTTAAAACATCAAATTTTTAATCAAAGCTGGCTCCATCCTTTAAAATTCAGAATGCTCTTTAAAAGCTGCGGCTGGCAATTAGTAGATAAAGCACTACATTTAGGATATAAAGTGTGCAGCAGAAGGAGCTTTCTCTGGTAGTTACAGAAAGTAATCTGCAAGACCCAATAATAAATGAAGTAGCTTGTGCATGCAAAAATGGCCTGACCACAATCTGCGAAGCACCCGGAGTTCATAGCAAAGGAAGGAAGGAATAAATAACTCTTACTGGCAAGTTTCAGTAATGGTCTGCCTTATCATGGGTCAGAGATGCTGTATTTCCTCACAGCGTTTGCTAAACTTCTTGCCCAGCACAGAGCATGGAAGAGCAGCAGCGTCACCTTTGGTGAGTGTTTGCTTTCCTCTTTGCTGCTACTTCCATATTCTCTAGTCCTTCTCACTTTGATTCTTCCCTATTTCTGGTTTCTCTTTTCCTAAGCATGTCCTTTTTTCTCTCTTGTGTGCCCTCCTGACCAATGTGCCTTTCACCTGACAGTGATGCTTCTGGGCCAGGCAGAGAGGAGACACCATAGATTTCACAAGGGGGGCAAGGAAAACATGTTGTGTTTTCTGGTGTTTGAAAGAAGAAAAGGTACAAGAAAAGTATTCACATACTCCTTTTACCACCACCTGTTATGAAGCAACTGCTCCTTTGGCCCTTGATTACATGGGAGGGATCCTCGCCTGGCAGTGCCCACAGTGAGGCAGAACCACACTGGGCAGTTGTGCTTCCATACCCATCCTCCAAGCAGCCTAGTAAACCTCCTTTGGCCTGGCTTGTGCAGGGGCTCAGAGTTAATATTGAAGGAGTTTATGGTCCTGTTGTCTAAGCTTACATTTAGACTGGATGCCCACCTTTCTGTGACACCTGAGAATTGCATGTCATGTTTGTTTGCTTTGGCAGTGGCTCTGTTTATCCTGGTGGTTGATCTGTACTTCAATCTGTATTTTGTGTCATCAGCTTGAGGTTAGCAGATTAACATTTTAATTAATTCTAATACATTCACAGCACTACAAAACACTTGAGTAAATCTGTCTCCATGTATTGGAACATGCTTTCTACATAGTTCTGTTTCAGTTTTAGAATAAGCAGGTGCTATAACCCAGATCCTATAATCTGGCCACAAACCATCTTCACTGTGTTTAAAGCATTTCCAACAGTCAGGGGAAATTTTACAGGAAATCCTCCACAAGTTTGTGCTAGGCATGGTGTTGTTTAAACAAGACCCCTTTTAAAGCAGCACCTTGTGAGCTTGTGTCTCAGCAAGTGAGCAGCTGTCACAGATGATGCTTTTATGTTATCTTGACTTGAATCCCTGGTTGTGCAATTTGTTGCATTTTTTCAAATGACTCCTCTGCTAACAAAAAAATAAAAAAAGGTTGAGCAGCAAACCACTTCTTTGGCTTGGCAATCCCAAGCATCTTCCCCTTTTTATTGGAAAGAGGTGGTCTTTGCTATTTAGTTCTTATTTCAAGGTTGTTTCCTCATTGGTTTCTGCTTCTGAAAATGAGTGAATTTTCTCCTGCAAGTAGGAGAAAGCTGGGGCTGGGAGCAGCAGTACTGGCCTCCCTGCTCTGTATGGTTGGCTGCACATGTGTCTCGGGTTTTAAGGTGGTGGAACTGTCTGGAGAAAATGGAAGGACTTGGTGAGGGGCAGCAGCATTGCAAAACTAAAAACCATACAATGTGCAGTTTCTGGTGTGAATTGTGCAACTTCAAGGGCTTCTGAGCTTGTGGTGGGAGAATCAGTGTGGACATAATCATTTCATCAGGGCCCTGGTATGTAAGTGACCCCACTGAAGGTGAGTGAGGGCAGTTGCCTCTGTACCCGTCACAGGAAGGCTTCATGTGAGGGTTTGTAAAATCATGGAAGTGTTAAGGTTGGAAAAGGCCTCTAAGAACATCAAGCCCAACTGCTAACCCAGCACTGCCAAGTCCACCCCTAAATTAAGTGTCACATCTACCCATCTTCTAAATACCTGCAGGAAAGGTAACTGTGAGCAGGAAGACCCCATTTCACCAGGGTCACTGCCTGGCTGGGAACAATTAACAGCTGCTGACTCAGGCAAATCTCTGGCACTGATTAACCACTGCCAGGGACCAGGCAGAGGGGTGGGATGGTGACAGAGCAGTGATTGGTTTGTGTCTGAGGACAGAGGGTGGGATTTGATGCTTCTCTGCTCTGGGTTACACCACCTGGAGAGGATCTTCTGCCTTGGGAAGTGTGTAGCACCTGGGAGGTGGGGGCTGTGTGTAAGCAGGGAGTGCTCAGGGTTCAGCATGTCTTTCATCCAGGTAGACAAGGACTCAGACTTCCCTCTCCAAAATCTCCCCTATGGGGTTTTCTCCACAAAGGAGGAGGTGAGTAACAGCAAACTTTGTTCTTGAGGTGGTGTAATTGTTCAGGGCTGTGAGGGAGCAGAATTTCCCGGCAATGTGGGATAAAGGAAGACTTCCCAGCCTGGCACACAGGCTTCCTGACCTGATGGCAAAACTGTGGCTGCCTCACTGTCTGTTTCCTTAGGGTGCTTATTTTGATGTCAGCTTCTTTGAAACTGCACAAGAGAAGTGTTAGTACTGATGAGAAGTACTTTGGCTAATGAGTACAGTAGTTACTGTGTGGTTTTGACCATTTTTGTGACATCATTAGATCTGTGTTTGACCCTTTCACTCCCTATGTAGAGGCACAGCGCATTTCACACCCAAATTTTTTGGTTTTAACTCAGTCCATTTTCTTTGTGACTGTAATGACACCATGACCCTAAAGAAGCCCCATTAACTACTGCTCTTGGGGAGCTTGTTGGTGGCTGCCAAAGCATTAAAGCAGGACACCAAATGTGTGCTTTACCTGTTTTTGCAGCTGACATGTTGGGTATTATTGCTGCCTATGTTTATGCAGTGCTGTATTAAACGTGTACAAATGTGTCATGTTTAAAGCTGGGCCCAAAGCCTGCATGTTGAGCCAGCTCCAGGTCTTCTATTTTATGACCACATGAGAAAACGTGGCTCAACCTTTCTGCCAAGGAGGTAGCTCCTAATTCCCAATTTTCATGAGAACTGAGCCCAGCTAGGCTGAACCTCACACCTCTGAGTGCCTGATGGAATGGAGCTCCAGAGATGTGTCCTCCTGGAGAAAGGGAAACAAACCAAGAGCTGCTTCTCACAAGGAAAAAGTGGAGAATTTATGCTTATGGAAATGCCATGATTATCTCCTGGTTTCTACTGCTTATCCGTGTAGGTTTTAAAAAAAAATTAAACCACAGGATTATGTTTTTTGATGTGTTTTCCAAAGATAAAGCTGAGATGGTGTTTAATCCATTCCTAGATGTGCGTGCTGTTACCTGGCAAGTTTGGATTATTTTTCTGCCTTCCTCAGTTACTGTTCTCTGAAAAAAAATCTTCACTCAAACTCTATGAAATGACAGGCAAGACTCAGAGAAATCATTTAGGAGAATAATGTTCTGATAGTAGCTGAACATTTTAATGATTTTAGGCTAAAACAGTTGCTGTCAATCCTGACTATCCCAGTTACAGATTAACCTGATGTGACCTTTAGTTTTTTTTCTGCAGGAATGTTTGCTGATTAAATACTTACTACCACTTTCGGAATCTTGTTTGGAAATTAAAGGTTAAAAAATAATAGCATGGATCTTTGAAAATGGTTGCTTTGGTGAGCTGCTTCTCAGAGTGGCTGCAATAGTTGTCTCTGTTTGTATCTAAGACACAAATCAGGGGGGCTGTGGTGTGTTCTTGCCCCGTGCAGCTGCCCCGCCGTCGCCGCCGGCTCCGCACACACCCGGGCCATGAACAGGAGCTTTGTGTCCTGGGCTGCATCTGTCAGGGGGTGCAGCCACATTCCCCCGTGGGTGTGGGATGCTGTTCCTGCAGCGAGGATCCAGCAGGGATCGGGGCTGGGCTTGGCGTGTGGGTCCTGTGCTCCTGGCGTGGTGAGGATTGGGTGATGTAGGGCACAGAAATCGCGTGCCTGAGCACGATGTGCTGCCTTCCTGGTATCACCAGAGGAGTCCAGAGCATCCTCAGTCTTCTGGGGAGGAGCTGGGTTGCAGAAATGCCTGTTTCTCCAGTGGTATGCCCAGAGGGATGGGATCCATCCTACCCATAGCCCCTCCCTGCTTCTCTTCCCTGCTTGTAGAAGGAGCAGAAGCATTTTCCTACTTCACAGCATGTGCCAGACTTATAAGCTTACTCTGCAATGCTTGTCATTAATGAGGGGTGGACAAATACTTCTGGGGGAAAAAGGGCAGGGAAAGAAACCTCTGCTTGTTGTGCTGTCCTTTCCCCAAAAGGTGGGGATGAGCTCTTTTCCACCCCTCAGAGTCTACAGGGAGTCTGCACTGCTGCTCTGCACATGGGTCTGAACATTTTTCAGCAGCCAGACTCAGACTGGCTCTTGGTGGTCCATTGCTGTGGTACCAGACCTTTGTCCTGGATGGGTTAAACCCTCTGTTGTCACTGTCTTCCCCTGTGCCCTCTTTGAGGCATTTTTGGGTACAAGCATAAACTCTTCTTGTCTTCCCCCCTCCTCTTGCTGCTTTGCAGCCTCGGCACAGGCTTGGGGTAGCAATTGGAGACCAGATTTTGGATCTCAGCGTCATTAAACATCTTTTCAATGGACCAGCTCTTGCTAAACACCAGCATGTCTTTGACCAGGTATTTATCAGAGTCTGTTCTAATTTCCACAAGCATTTTAGAAATATTCCATGAGGGACTTTAGCAACTTGTGGTGAGATAATGAACATGAACTGGATATATGTTGTCAGACGGGTTCTGGTAGATCGAAAACCATCACAGGTGTGATAGCAAGGAGAGCAGGGGCGTTAGGAGCCCAAAGGTCACTTCCCAGGGAAGTGTCATCAGCCTTTGGCAATGCAGGGATCTGACACAAAGTCCTAAATGTTAATTTACTCCTGTTTGTGCCTTCAATACTCCATGGATGGGACATTAATGACAGGGAAGTTATGTTAAGGATAAAGGTGAATACAAATGATCTCTGGCTACAGCTGGTTGAGATATCAAAGCCACCAGGGCCTGCAGTGGTGTGTTAGGATGGGGTGATGCAAACAGGCAGCAGGTCCTGCTGCAGAGGGCTCGTGGTGTGTGGATGGGGGTGCAAACAGCCACATAACCCTGGCCATGGGCATCCAACACCAGGATGAAAGTGTGGGGCATCTTCCTGCATGTGAAGGATAAGCAAAATGTGGTCTTTGCTTTCCCCCCACCTCTGTGTCACTGTCAGCCCACCCTGAACGCCTTCATGGGGCTGGGCCGGCTGGCGTGGAGCGAGGCCAGGGCTTTCCTGCAGAGGCTGCTGTCAGCTGGGGAGCCCACCCTGAGGGACAACGCGGAGCTGCGGAGAAGGTGAGGGAGCAGAGAGGGACTGCAGGCACAGTGAGATGTCACCTGGGTGACAGGGCACCAAAACCAACTGTCTGACGTGGCCACCTACCTCCTACGTGGGAATTAACTGGGGTTTGTGCACAGTGAGTGCTTCCTTCTCTTAATTACGTAAAGATTAATCTCTGATGAATCCTGTGACTGCCCGCAGATCCAGGGTGTCACCCTCCACCTGAAGACAGCAAGCTCTGCCCTGGGGTGTGTCCGGACCTGCTGCCTCTCTGGAGGTTGAGTGGGGCTGGTCCTTCACCATGGCCTTCCATGGAGACACAGCTTCAAGGGTCACCACCTCCCCCTGTGCCTCCTTCCCTGCCTGTCACTCCTGGAGCAGCCATGGGGAGACCCCTCCCCAGTTTGTCCTCAGCAACCACTTGACTTTGCTAAAACTGAGTACATGGTCATGAATCAGCTCCAGATTTGGGGCAGTGCAGTGGTGTAGGGGCAGGAGGGGAGGGCTGTGCTCTGTGCTGAGCCAGTGGCAAGAGTGTGTCCATTAATCCCACACCTCTCGTTTGTCCACAGTGATGCTTCAAACACACCAAATGCCTGCCCTGGCACTGAGCAGGAGCTGTTCCTCCCTGTCAGGCCAGAGGGATTGGGAGGATTTAGGTTCCCCTGTGCAGGAGAGGGGTTGAACTGCTGCTTGCCACATGGATCTTCCCTGAGCAGGGCCAGCAGTTCACATGCCATGAACTCATCCTTCCCATGCAGCAGAGGTAGTGGTGTCCTGGGCATGGGCACTGGGGGTTCTCTGCACCCCTTGGGAATCCTGCCAGCCCCAGGGATGCCCCCTCCCCACTCACGCCCTGACAGCTGCTCCTTTTGGTGTCACCATCCCAGTAACAGCAGCCTGTGCACTCACCAGCTTTGCTAAAAGGCTTTGCAAGCTAAATTAAGGAAGGATCTGGGAGAGTGAGCCAGCCTCTTCCACGCTTCTTACGGGTGGAAGCTGCAAGCTTTCTGAGATCTGAAGGCATAATTTTCCATTTCAGAGCATTTGTACCCCAAGCTTCTGCGACGATGCACCTGCCCGCCCACATCGGTGAGTCCCCCCCAGCCAGGGGCTCCTCAGTGCTGCCCTTTGCTCCCACACGGAGCAGCTGCTGTATTTCCAGCCTGCTCAGACAGACAGATCATAGCTGTGACAGGGAATGTGCTTTGCAGCAGCCAGAAGTAGATTATTGTACGTAATGAAAGGTAGGTGCTGTCTGTGGCATAAGAATAAAAGCCTGGGGAAGCTCAATAGCAGCCAGAGCATTCCTGGATGCAATTTTCACTAAATCAGGGCTGTCTGGTGGTACATAACTCCTGTCATCAGATTGGCATCACCAAGGGCCTTTGTGACTAGAGCCAGGCAAGAAACACTTGCTCAGTTTTCAAAAGTTTCCCCTTTTGCCATCAGAAAATAATTCAGGGGTTGCAAAGTTTCCAGGGCAGATACTCCAGCACAGCCTCATAAACAAGCCTGACTTTCCACTCCCAGACCATTACTCTGCATCCCAGATCTTGCCTCCACTCCCACGAGGCCATGGACTGCTTTGGGATTAATATATTCATAGAGATACATAAGCTTTTCTGTTTTCAGCAGGACTTTTATTTGGACCCAAACCAACTTGATTAAAGTCACTTGAGGGCAGAGCCTTCACAGGGGCAGGGATGTGAACCTTCCCATTTTCCATCCAAACTCTGTTCTGAGCTGGCTTTTGCCTTCCACAAGGCACAGCCCTGGTTTGGGACAAAGTCTAGCCTGTCCCAGAGGAACCAAGAGGAGTTCCCATAGGTGTGATACGTCCCTGAAAATAGTTTCAGATTGAACATATCAGAAAATTGCTGGCTCTGGGCTCCCACAAGCGCTGGGAACGGAGCACTGCCCTGGTGTGACGGGGCTGTATCACACATCCACGAGGGATTTAGGATTCCACAGCACATCTCTGTCCTGTGTGTGGGTCCTGCTTCTCCTGGGTGGCTGGATCCTCCTCTGGGAAGCTGGAAATCCGGGGCATAACTTACTGCTGGATTCCCCTGGATAACCTACTGCCCTCACCAACAGGCAAAATGCAAATGCACCTTCCCAATTGGAGTTTTCCCCGTCGTTGCCTCCGTTTTCCCGTGGATCCGGAGGGCAGGAGCGGTTTGCGGGGATGGCAGCAGAGGGCAGCAGATGTCCTGAGTATCTGCCGGCAAGGGGAAAAGCAGCGGGCATTGCCTTGTCTCTGCAAAGGGGCTGCTGCTTTATGTCCTGCTTTTTCCCTCCTCTTCTCTACCGGAGACTTAAAGGAAAAAAAAAAAAAAAAAAAGACATTTTTGCCTGCATAATTTATAGGTGAACTGTTTATCACCCCTTTATGCTATTAATGACATCCCCCGAGCTCTCTCGCTGTCTCCTTTCTGCTCTTTTCATTGCCAGCAGCGTCTGATGTGCTTTAGCCCCCGCAGATGAGGGACTTTCCTGCCACTGATCCCTATTTTATGGCTTTTTTCCTCCTGCAGGAGATTACACCGACTTCTATTCTTCACGCCAGCATGCCACAAACGTTGGGATCATGTTCAGGGGGAAGGAGAACGCTCTGATGCCAAACTGGTGGGTGGCTTGGATTCTTCTCCAGAGCAGTGTTATTTTGCAGGCTTGTCTGTACATATATGTGATATTTTAAAGGTCTGAGTATTTTTTCAGGATCACACTGGTTTCAGTTCACAGCAGATGAGAATCAATGTTGTCCAGAGTTTAATACCAGAACCAAACCCTGCATGTCCCCAGCCTCAGCTGAGTCTGCATTGCACTTCATTGCAGTGGCTACAGCAGTTACTGTGCAGCCCCCCTAAATATACCTAAAAAAATTAGGTTTTGCTGAGTGACAAGAAAGCAGAGCTTAAGATCCAAGGATTTAATTGAAGTGGCACAGAAGTGCATTAAGACTGCAACATGGCTTTGGATTACATTTCACTTCCATCCTTGTATCAGAGTGAGCTGCTGAGGTCTGTGCCCATCTATACAGATCTCCCTCTTCTTGTACCTCACTCTCCCCTGGTGCTTCCACCCCAAAAAGCTGCTCTGGCACACAGCTAACCCAGGCACTGTGGTGCTTTTTCTCAAGGCTGCACTTACCTGTGGGGTATCACGGCCGGGCCTCGTCTGTTGTGGTGTCTGGGACGCCCATCCGGAGACCTGTGGGGCAAACAAAACCTGACAATGGTGAGTCTGTGGGAGGATTTTAATGTGGATTATTACTTACTTTGATTTTTAATTTTACCCCACATCATAAATTAGTGACGTGGAAGGGTCTAGAATTCCTTGCCTAAAGCCCAGCCTGGGGTCAGGGCAGGAGAAAGCCCTGGTTAAAGACCATTTTCTGTTTCATGCCAAGCAGCACCAGCTGCTGTTTCTTCTGGATATTACTTCTACTTTCCTACCTGTGCCCCTGATGTAAAATATTCTTTCTTCTACCCCCAGATAAACCTCCAGTGTTTGGTGCTTGTAAACGTCTGGATATCGAGTTAGAAATGGTGAGAGGGTTTTTTTTTTTTTCTCCTTATGACTTGAAAAACATTAAAATAGAAACGGGGAAGAAAGGGTGGGTTTAGCTTCTTCTAAACAGAATGTCCCATCAGGTCCATTCCTGTGTTTCTCTCTGAGCTGTCAGTGCTGCAGGCAGTAAGGATTTCTGTGCAGCAAACCTTCCCTTTGGACGAGGAGCAGGGTTGGGAGGTTTGCCCATGCAGCTCTCAGGCTGGAAAAAGCTCACCTGGCCAAAGCTGAGCCCCCATGATGCAGTCAGGCAGCAGAATTCTTTCCATCAGCCACCACAGCCTGTTTCCTGGTTAGCAGTGAGCTCTGCACTGCAGCCAGGATCTTTCAGGGGACACCTGGGGGTTTGGAAGCACAGGCTGTCTGCACCTTGAACTAGAGCAGAGGAAGCCCTGAGTTCTTGGGAGTGGGATTCAAACTCCTCATTCTCCTGCCTGAAAAGCTGAAACCTGTGTTGTGGGTGTTGTAAAAAATCGTGCTGGGAAGGCACATCATGCTGTGGCTTAGTGTGATCCAGAAGGGAGAATTTCACAGGATTGTTCATTAAGATTTATATCATTTTAATGGCTTATATAACTTTTTAATGATTTATTCCCAATCTTTTCCCTTAAAAAAAAAAAGACGTGGAAGAAGTGTACTATTGATTAAAATGGTTATAAAAATGAAGTGAAAGTTTTTAATGCTGTGTGCTTGGCCAATCAGTGCTATGAGGGGGGGATGCAGTCCCATAAAGTGGAGTTCCTGTGGAGCTGCCATAGCTCTGCTTCCCAGCCTGAATTCTACTGCTGGCTGCTGTGAGAGAAAAAGGAAAAACTGCCACATTGTAGACAGAAAGAGACAACTGAGATTCCTTGTGGAATCCTCTGCATGTGCAGGCTGTAGATTCCTAAGGGAGCCAGTGCAGGCACACAGTCCATGCTTTACTTAGCTGGGCACATTTCTCCACCTGCCTGTTCTTCCCCGCTCTCTCACCAGGCTCCAGCCTCATCCAGCATCCCCTTGGATCACTTTTAATGCCTTCCTGTTCCCTGCTGCAGCAATCAGTCCCTACAGTGGCAAACCTGTCCTGAATCTGGACTGTCATTAGAAGGGACCATTTTTCCTCCCACATTTTGACAACATCGTGCCCTTGTTTAATGTCTGTCTCTTAGCAACACAGAGCTCTTAAGTAATTCAAGCCTGCCAGCTTCATGGAAGGGAAGAAAAGGGGAGTAGGCCATGGGTTTTGTCCAAATGTGTGTGGGAAATGGTGCAAAACCCATCCTGCCCAGCCTCTGTTGCTGCTGTCTGCAACTCTCTGGGCAGTAAAGACATTTTAGCTTCAAAAACATAATCAACAGGTTTCTTTTCGATTTCAGGCATTCTTTGTAGGTCCTGGAAACAAGCATGGGGAGCCCATTCCCATCAGCAGAGCCCAGGAGCACATCTTTGGGATGGTCCTGATGAACGACTGGAGTGGTAACGGGCACTGTGGGAATCTGCCTGGAGAGGGGGTTACAGCAGCAGGGGAAACCCTGGACAGGGCTAAATTACATGTTTTAATGGTAGAACACTGCTCCCTGAAACCACTGGGTACGATTGGAAGGGATGGAAATGAAGTGTTGCCTGTATTTTTCAGTGCCTGTATCAATCTGTCTTCGATCAATTAGTAGAAGCAGAAATTGCTGCCTAATGAAGATTTATTTACTTATGGAAGAGCAAATATCAGTCTAGTTTCTTCTGGGCAGGGATGGGGGAGTCCTAAGAATGGTGATAGCAAGGATGGTGATTGATTTCAGTGCCAGGAAAAGGAAAAGGATTTGGCAATCACAAATCCCTTAATCTCTGCGAGGAGTTGTTGAAATTCTCCCTATGAGTGGCAAAGACCATTAGCTGGGTATAAAAGCATTAATTAAACTGGGAGTAAAAATACTGGTTAAATTGGGTCTGGTTTGTTTAATTTATTGCTGATTTATCTTCCTAATCTAGCTGATCTAAGAAAATTGGGTTGAAGCTTTGAAATGGATAGATTTAAATTAGGATTTGGGCACAACAGCTAGAAAAGGGTGGGGATAACATTTTCAATTCATGTTACTGTTTCACGGGTCTGATGGATGTGCCATTCCTAGGACATATTTACCTGCATTGCTTTGGATGTTCTCTTCCCAGCCCGTGACATCCAGAAGTGGGAATATGTTCCTCTGGGTCCTTTCCTGAGCAAGAGCCTCGGCACAACCATCTCTCCGTGGGTTGTCACCATGGAAGCTCTCATGCCATTTGTGTTGCCAAACCCTGTCCAGGTCAGCAAGGGAAAGGGTTGAAATAAAGGAAAAGCAGTGCTGGAAAAATGTCAGCAGAGCTGGAAGATCCCATCAGTAGAAATCACGGAGCTGTATCCATGCCAAGGATTGTCCCCATGGAATTTGCAGTTGTGATTCTCCTTCTGAGCAGATGAAGGCCTCTGAGTTCAAGTGGTCATTGGTGTCATTGGCCCTGGCACATGGTGTGCTGTCATCCTGCTTGAGCAGGGCAGAAAATCATCTCTAAACCACCTGGAAAATAAACTAATTAGAGCTTCTTCTGGGTCTCTGGTAGCACTTAGCAGCCAGCAAGTGGTGGAGAGAGGGTGGAGTCAAGCCAGAACATTTTGTTCAAATATTTTGAGTTGTCTACGTTATGTAGGTGCTTAAAACTGGAAAAGTTACCAGAGTCTTGCAGACATCTCACCATCTTCTCTGTGCAGGCACAGAGCAAAGGTGTGCTGGCACTCTATTTGTGTTGGATTAACATCCACACTGAAATTATGGACATGGCTTTTGCAAATCTTGTGTAGAAAAAGGAATTGGATTACATGGATATCATATCTGGTCAGGAAGAGCTTTAAGAGTGTGTGCATGAGACCAAACACAGTGATAATCTGAGCAGCAGGAATGGTGAAGGGGATGGGTTGTGCAGCACAGGTTTGATACACAAATACTCTCTGGAATGGCTTGTGGATTTTTTCCTTTCTTTCTGTGCAGACTATGATGTGTTTTATATACTTTTAGGATCCTAAGCCGCTGCCCTACCTTCAGGATAAAGAGCCCTACACTTTTGACATCAAGCTCTTTGTTGCTATTAAAGGTAGGGCAAAGCTGAGTGGGTTGCAAAGCTGAAATTGCCAATTAAACATTGTGGCAGCACCACACCTTTCAAGTGCTTTGCTCTGGGCTCTGCACTTTTCTCTCTTTGCCCAGATTGCCTCTGTCACAGAAGGAGGCAGAGCTCCTCCTGCTCCCTGCTGTCCCAAGGTGCCACACAGGGAGTGCCCCCCAGGTGGTCACTCCCCTTGAGGAGGGTCCCTGAGGGCTCTCCTTGCCTTGGCAGGGGGCATCAGGGTGTGGAATAAGCAGGTTTGTGGGGATCCAGATGTTAACCCAGCTCAGCCCCCACCTTATGGCCCTGCTGCCCACTAGGTCCAGGTGTGTGTGGTGTGGGAGAGCAGAAAGTAGGAAATGGGCAGCTTGATGCCACTGCAGTGCAATCCCCACACTTGTTTTCTATGAAATCCTGGTCTTCATAGCAATAAAAAATGTTATTACTGGTTTCTCACTAGGGATTACAATGATAAAAGAAGTCTCCATCCATCTGTAAAATAAAAACACTCCAACATCATTCATCCAACACAAAAAAATTGCTTCTCTCTTTCTTATTCTTTATTTTCTGCAGGAGAAGGAATGAGCACACCAACTACTGTATGCAGATCCAATTTCAAGGTAAGACTCCAGTATCTTTTGCTTATTTGCAATCTTGCTGATGCCATCAGCTCCAGCCCTGGGTGATTTCAAACACTGCTTTTTGCATTAGAGTCATGGAACAGAATCACAGAACCACTGAGGTTGGAAAAGACCTCCAAGATCATGGAGTCCAAATGTTAACCCAGCACTGCCAAGCCCACGACTGATCCATGTCCCTCACATCCACACAGCTTCTGAACACTTCCAGGGATGGTGAATCCACCATTTCCCTGTTAGCCTGTTCCAGTGCAGCTGAAGATCAGATCTGAGTCTGCATAGGAGACAGAGGGGAAAAAACTGGAAGATGGTGACAGTTCCCCCCTGTGAAGTGGAAACACCTGACTGCTCCATGAGGGGGGCACCTTCCTGCTGCTGGGTTTGGGGTGCTCAGAGCATCCTTAGCTCTGTGCTCATTTGGCAGGGAGCTGTGAGGACAGAGGGAAATGCCTCTTGCAGTACAGCTCTAATTTAGATGCCACTCACTGCTGCCAGCCTGGGTCTGCCCCATCCCCTCTGCAGGCTCTGCCTCCACCCCCTGCTTGAAGCCAGGAGATTTTTGTGCCAGCTGCAGCAATTCTCAATCAATTTCATATTCACATTTGGCTCTTTGCATGGTAATTACCTTAATCAGCAAATCAGTAGTCAGCAAATCAGTAATAAGTAGATTTTTCTATAAGGCTGTTAAAATACTGGGTGTAATCATGGAGCCTGGGTCAGCAGTACTGACCTTAGGAAGGAAGAAGAGGAAAAATGACATCCAGCTGAAATAAGAAAAATTTTAAGGGATTTTTAAATTGCATGGTGAGGTTTGGGTTTTATGAATGCCACAGGCCAGGCCACATGACTCCATTCTGCATAGCCTAATGGCCCACCAGAGAGGTTTGTCCTTTGTTGCTTCCTTATTTTAGCCTCCTCTTCCTCCTTCCTCCAGCACATGTACTGGACCATGAAACAGCAGCTGGCTCATCATTCCATCAATGGCTGCAACCTCAGACCTGGAGACCTCCTGGCCTCTGGCACCATCAGTGGACCTGTAAGTGTTGAAACAATGACAGCCACTGGTCAGCAACTCGAAACCAGCTGAGCAAGGCTTGGGTCTAAGCCCTGCCTGATCTAAACACCACAAGACCATTTGCAGTTCTTTCCCAGGCACTCTGGGCTGCTGCTTTGGTAGCCCCAAAATCATACTGAGAAGTGGTTTGGTTTAGGTAGGGTTTTTGTTTGGCTGGTTTTTTATGTTGTTGAGTTTTGGGGTTTGATCTCTCCTGTACTTGTTTCCCTAAGAACTATTTTACAACAAATGCAAATTAACTTCTATGTGGAAGCATCCTCCCAATCCATTTACCCTCGATGAAATGCAGCTTTTTATTTCTGAGAAGAATGTGAAAGGTGCCTGGGTATAACTTTTGGTTTCTCCAATGAAGTTGGAGCCAGCTTCACAAGCTGTTACTCCCCTTGAGCTGCCATATGGACCATGGCTGCAATATATGGCCAGCTCTCACTTTCTGAAACACCAAATACAAATCCTGTACATGCTGTCACAAGGACAGCCTCAGGTAAGCTGTTTGCAAGCTGGGCTGCCTGTACTTCTCTTCTGAGCATTTCTGAGGTGCTTTTTGAATCTTCAAATTATTGTACTGCACGATAACATTAAAGACTCACACCAGCTTTTTGTTCTTTTGAAGAACAAAATGTAATTAAAAATCTTAAATGTGACAACATAAAAGCACTGAATTTGTAGAAGTCTCCTCCACTTGTTTCTATTCTTGCTGTGGCAGACCCAAACTGCTTTAACAGGTTGAACACTATGTTAAATACACCAGATAACAGCTGTAAGCATCACTGCTAATAGCCAGCAAGCAATTAAAATGCAAAGTCAGGAAAAGGACCCAATGTATCAATGAATTAAATCAGCAGCAAAACTCTATTCTGTAGAGGTAACATACTTGTGTGTCTGCTCCCAGCAACAAGAAGCTGAACAGCAAGAAAGATACTAAAAAATTGTTTATTTGTTTATGAACTCTTGCTGCAGGAGCCAGAGAGCTTTGGCTCCATGCTGGAGCTGTCCTGGAATGGAACAAAAGAAATCCCTCTTGGCAGTGGACAGTCTCGTAAATTCCTGCAGGATGGAGACGAAGTAATTTTGACAGGTAATGGCTGAAATGCTGCTCTTACACTGCAGCAAGGACACTTTTCCATGGGTTGATCCCAGCAGGACCAGCACCTGGTGTGGAGCTGGGCTACTCTACACATACCTGCTATGCAAGCACAGTTGTTTCCATCCTACCTGTCAGGAGGCTAAAGAAGGTGGATGGAAATTTCCCTGCCATAAATGCTTTCTAGATGAGATTATTTGCTTTGCTAAGTCCTTAATGCTTTTGCTATACCACTGCATGAGCACCAGGGAGATGATGGAGGTGGGTTTGCCTTTATGGGCAAAAATACCCTGGGACTAGGAGCAGTTGATTGTTGTTTCCACCCCAGTCCAAGTTTGCATGTGGAGCAGAGCTTGGCAAATGCTGAAAAAAGTTGTTTTTCAAATAATATTTCATTTGTAACCTAGGCATATTCAATGAAGTGTGTTGCAAATGAAGTATGTGGGAAACAGCATGAAGCCTGCTGGAACAGCTGACCAATTCCCCTCTGAAAAGGGCTCTGCTGAGAGCTGTTTTATGCTGAGACATGGTTTTAGTTTTCATCTGGATAATCTAAGGATTTTATGAATTAAAATCTACCACAGAGTTTTGTGATCTAAATCCCACTCCAGCTTCTATTTAACCCAAAGCCTAGCGCAAAACAAATCTATTTTTGCCTTTCCTCTCATCTTTGTGGCAGCAAATATTTGGCAAGAACAGCCATGAGAAACTTTTGGTTCAAGCCTGCAATGTCTTTGCTATGTCACCTACTGAGATTTTAGGGAATGTCCTGTGGGATGTTGTGCATCACCAGCAGGGGCCCAGGCAGTGCCACACCTGGCTCTGAGCAGCTCCATCCTGCTGATGTGATCAGAGATACCTGCACTGGAACAAAGGGCTCAAGCCATGGGAAAACACTGTACAGGTGTGACTGGGGGCAGAGAAAATGTGAGTGACAAACACCTGGGCAGCTGCCTCACAGTGTGATGCTAAAATGTGGCTGCTCAACCCAACCAGGGCTCTTGGGATTTTTGACAAAACAGTTTAAAATTAAGATATCTTTTTTTTTTTTTTTTTTTCCTGAAAAAAGTTTAACAAAAGCCAAGAATTTTCTGTGGTAAGAAAAAAAGAGTAATGTGTGTATTCCAGTCCCCTGGCAATGACTCCTTAGTGGTTTTGGTGGTGCTGCAGCCAGAGCCCCAGTGGCTCCAGCCTGGCAGCCCATCCAATAGCCTCGAAAATCCTGTTTCTGTGAGGTGCTGCTGGTTAGACAGAGGAAGATGCTGACACAACTGGAGATTGACAGGTACTGGAGAGAGCCATAGGTGATGAACCTGAGGATTCCCCAGTGCCTCTGACATCCTTCAGCCTCCCAACAGCCCAGTGACTGCTCATGCTGCAATGTGGAGGCATCTGACAGTGCTCTCTACAGGCTCCCCATATACCCAGGGACTGTCCCCCAGCAATTCAAAGGGCCACACTGCCCTCCAGAGTTTCCAATCTCCCTCCAGTAACTACTCCAGGAGGCCAAAATTAGGGTACAGTGATGAACATCCCTGTGGAGTTACACCCTGATACCCCTATTGGCAATGAACAGCTCTCACTTTGGGGGCTGCTGCCATGGGGAGCCAGCTCAAGGAAAAATGGGACCAGACCCTGAGCCATATTGTTCTTCACACCCAGGACAAGCTGTGTTAATTGATTGAATACTTTGAATGCCTTTAATCTTTAAAGCTGGCATGGTGGCTTTGCTGTAGAGCTGGGTGAGGGCAGTGGGGCAGTCCCATGTTCATCAGTCTGCTGGGCTATTTTACACTGGCACAGTTTGTGGCATTGCAAGGAGCCAGCTGTTGCTGGGGCTGTCTGCTGGGGCACTTTGGGAGCTGCTCCTATTTAGTGATGTATGGCAGGCCCAGTGCCTTAAGGCACCCTTGGGGCAGGGCTGGTGCTATTCCATCCTCTCCCAAGGTGCTGCCATAAGCTCTTGCCAAGTGCTCAACACATCATTTCTGGTTTCCTGTTTCAGCTTTGTATTCTTACTCCCCATGTGGGACCTATTTCAGAGACCTAACGTGTAAAATGAGAGAAATATATTTCTCCCAAGAAGTGTCTCAGGGAGAGAGCATTGCAGGGGAAGAGCTGCTGGTGGTGTTGGCAGTTGCCTGCAAAACCCTCTCAGTAACTCCCTGGCACACACAGAGCTCAGGCCAGGGCTGCTGGCAGCACAGGGCTCTCTTGGTTTAGTGTGCTGCTCCTTGGTGCTGCTCTTGATCGTGCCTGACAGCAGGGATAACCAAACTGGACTGAAATAATCAGCTGCTGCTCAAAGGAAAGCTGGCAATGAAGCCTAATGAGTCAAATGGAAGCTGAGCTGAGCCTTACAGTGCCTTACTTATGGATGAGGATTACCTGGCAGACACCAGGATGGTGTCTGTGGCTTTACACAAGCACTTAGAGACACCACTGTCCTTGGAAAACTTCATTTTAGCCTGGCTGTGAGAGCTGCACTGTGGCTTAGAGCTGGCAGGGTCTCCCTTTGTGCTGCATAACTTTGGCTGTCCTGCAGCCTGAGCCCACCCTTTCTCTTCCTCAGAGGAGGTTTCCACTGATCTGTGCTAAGGGTGGCAATTTGGGTCTGCTCTCTTGAACTGCTTCTTAGCTTCTTGAAGGCAGCTGCTTTTTATCACATGCAGGTGGTTTTCCATCAGGAAAGTCCATCTCTAGCTATGAAATCAGTCCTTAAAATGCAGCATATGCCACTTGTCCTTCCTTTGATGAGCTGCTGTAGCAGAAGGCTTCAGCAGGTCTCCTCAGCTGTTTCTTCCCAGAGCAGACTCCCCAGACAGGCCAGAAGGCCCTGGCTGTGTCCCCTCCCCTGCTCTGCCTGCAGCTTTGCTGGTGGCTGCTGTTTTTGGAGCAGCTTGGGTGGCCCATGGCAGCAGGAGGAGCTGCAGCATCCCTGTCCCAACTCCCCTCCTCCATCACTCGGGAGTGGGGAGAGACGGAGCTGTCCCGAAGTCAGAGATGCTGTCACAGCCCCATGAGCTCTGCAGCAGCAGCCAGACCTTCCACACCCTCTTATGTAACAGGGGATTAATGAGAACTTGGAGTCAGACACTGAATTTCTCATGGCACTAAACCACTTGGCTTTAGCAAGCAAAACAGCTTCTGCAAGGGCAGGTCCTGCTGAGGGGTTTAATCACTGCCTTTCTGGCTGTCAGCATCCTGATATCCCAAGAGCAGCCCTGGTGCTGCAGAAAGAGAATCCAGATTTACTTGATTAATTGCAGGGCTGGGCCAGGCAGTGAATCAGTTTGCCAGGTAGATTGATGGTGCTGCAGGTTAGGTTTGAAAACAGAAATATTGCTGGCACATCTTGTTTGTTCTTTGATCAATTCACTGAACTTGCATACTGCTGTGTTTAACAGCTTGTGCTTCTTTTTTTCTCATACTCCTGGACTACTTGAACTCTTCCAGGTGTTCTTTTTTTTTTTTTTTACCCCTCGTTGCATTTCTGAAATGTTTTCACTTGGTTTTGGTCCCTTTATGCCTTTATTCACTTTTATTCCTGGTAAAATCCTTACAGAACAAGCTGTGTTTTGTTTTCTGTCCCTAGGTTACTGCCAGGGCAACGGCTTCCGTGTGGGATTTGGCCAGTGCTCGGGAAAAATCCTTCCAGCCCTGTCAAATCTATGAGGACTGGAATAATCTAACATCCAAGGAGGAAGTCTCCTCCCACCTCTGCCAGCCATTCTGCTTTATTCAAGTTTATTATTTTTATATGAGTGATTGGAATCTTACTATTTTTAATTATCAATAAATATCTGAAAGGTGAATGTGGCTCTCTGGTGTGATAAGAAAAGGATTTTTCAATGCTAGCTTAAAATTCTCAGAATATGAATAAGATGATTGAAATGGAAAGTGAGATTCTTGACTCTTCTACTGTATTAATGTTTTTTTAATAATTATAAAAAGAGGCTTTCAAGTAAGCTTAAATATTCAGAGTACTAGGGTGATGATAAGAGCTGAGATTCCATGCTGACTGCCTTTTTCCATAGAGTTAATATGCTGGAGGTGAAATCCTGAAGGTGAGTTGCATGTGGATGTTAAAACTTACAGACCTTCCTGAGTAAGAGTTACATGACTGTGCCCTAAAATAATTTGCCACAATGCAATTTGGAAATGTGACAATTGACACAACTGAAGGCAGCAGGCAGGATGTCCCTGCTCCTCCTGCCCTTACACAACCAGAAGCAACTCTCCTGCCCCACAAAGAGACTGATTCCAGTCCAAAGATGGGAGTCTGTGTTGGGGCACCCCTCAAAAGGTCGTGGAGATCCCTCCTGCCCTGGTTTAGAGAAGGGAATTCCCAATTTCTCTGTCCCCAGCATCCCTGGGGTCAGGGTGGGAGGGGGAATTTCATCACTGGAGTGATCCCCAGGCACTCACTGGTGGCAGTCACACCCTGCCACTCAACAGGGGCTGTGGGTAGAGGACACTAAGGAGGCCAACCCCCTCCCTCCACCCCTAAAAGGCATCCCATGCCACGGCATCCCCTTGCAGCAGCCAGTAAACAAAGCCACATGCCACTTTCCTCAAGTGTAAAGGGCATCTGCTGTCTCCTGCTGGCCTACAAATCAATTTAACTCCATGGCCAAGTGCCAAACCACATCAATTAGAGGATATTACTGACTGAAGGAGCTCGGGAGACCGGATAATGAACTCTGGAATAGTGCAAGGGGAACTTGTTAAATATTTGCTTGGTCCTCGAAGTGAAGAACCTGATGAGGCTCCTGGCTCCATGTGGTGACAGCAGGATGAGCCCAGGCTGCTGCTTTTCCAGGCTGGCCCATCTCTGCTCCCAAGGCTGACCAGGTAGTTTTGCTGATGTGGGTCATGAGGGTGTTTGATGTCCTCCTGAGGAGCACAGGAATCTGAACCTTATGGCCATGCAGAAGAGAAAAATGAATTTGAAATGAAAATTAAACCAAAAAATGTGGCAGTGCAGATAAATCACTGCTAATGGGGCATGTGCACTGAAATGGGCTCTCTTCTAGTGTGCAACAATAATGGTTCTTTAAGGAATGATACTGGGAGGTTCATCCCCAAATCAAGGATGACCTGAGCAGGGAAATATTGGCTCATTGTTTTTTATCAAGGAAAAGCTATTTTGCCTTCAAGCTCTTAGAGCTGAACTAATAGGCAGATATTTATTTAATGTACTCTGACTGGGTCATCAATTTATAGATGCTTTGTGCTCTCTTTTGACCTCAAAGGACAATTGTGAGTTGACACCTTCCCTCTTGGATTTAGAAATAACCCATCCTGTTCCTCTGAGCACAGCCTGGCTTTGCTGCTGGCAGCAGCAGGACACACAAAGCATTTATCCAGGAGAGAAATTTCTCTGCAGAAGCAAATCCATGGTGCACCTTGGCATATCTGATGTTCTGGAAATGAAGTGTCTGAGGGGAGGGTGCACCTGTACAGAGAGCCAGGAGCTGATGTCAGGGCAATATGTCATCATCCATCAGCTGTGACCTTGATGTAAGACACTTCACAGCCAAGAAGGACCTTGGTGTCAAGGCTTTCTGGGTGCAGGAATCCTTAGGGGAACTGTAAATCCATTGTGCTCTTCTGGAACTCTGGGCAAGGTAAAAGCAAGTCCTGTAAACAATGAGTTCCCCTCCCGAAGAGCCAACTGGATGCTGCAATTCTGCCATTGGGAATTGGGATCAGTGCCTGCTCAGGCAGAGGTGGTGCTGAGACCCCAAACCTGGCCAGGATGGCAGCACCCAGCCACAGACCCTTCCAAACTGGCTCCTGCCCCAGAGCCAGCCTGCCACACCCCAGCCCTGAAGGAGGAGGGGGCTTTGCAGTGGCCACTCCTTACATCCCTGTGCCAGGCACCCCTGCACCACGCTGGGGATGGGGGGGAGGTGGAAGGGCCCCCTGTGGCCCCAAGGTGACTGAGCTGAGCTTCTCTAGCCCAGGGACATCTGGAGAGGTCCCAGATTCCCAAAGGTGGGTAGTTTCTGGAAAGGACCTCAGGCACAGCAGGTTTCAGAGGTGAGCTGGACAAAATCCAAAGCCTCTCTCAGGACAGAGCTCAGAGCCATCTGCTGCCTGCTGCATGGATGGGGGCCAAAATGCCAGGAGATGATAGAAAACGAGACAAACTTTCTTTCCACCCCCAGAAGAAGGCAGTTGGGTTCTGTTTGGGTGGACCCATGGCCACGCTGCCCTTGCCCAACGCAGCCAGCCCGGAGCCACCAGCACTGCTGATTCTCACCCCTACCAGGGTGCCCTGTGCCAAGGGGAGAGTGAAGGGCACATCTGTGCTGCCATGTGCAGTGCTGCCCACAAAATGGCTTTGGCCTGGGACCAGCAGCACCCACTGCCTGTGGGGGAAGCAGCCTCTGACCCAAATTTTGGGAAACACACAGGTGTTCTGGGTGCCTCCCGCTTGCTCCACCTCCCCGGGGGCAGCTGGCACCACTTTGCACGCTTGCCCTTTAAATTGAAGGTCATGGAGCCTTCTTCTGGTTTGGGGGGAAGCTGAATAGGGGTGAAAAGAGCAGAGTCTTGGAATAAGACAGTGCTCTCAGTTCAACAAGTTTATGGGGTGCTTGGAAAAAGTTTATTTTTGAAGTGCCAGTTTCAATTGGGTTGAGTCCCTCCACAAAGAGCTTCCCATGCACTTCTGGAAGCTTTTGTTGCAGTTAGGGTTGAGCATGGCTGTCTCTGCCTCTAGAGGTTATTAATTTTCATTTGATTTAGATGTGTTTTTCTTCATTTGCTTACAATCTGGCTTCCAACAAAAGTGGAAAAAACCCACAAACAAACCCAGAGCTCTTTTTTCACCAGCCTGTCATAGCACCAGGTTTGTGGGTTTGTAGAACAAAAAAATCCTTCTTGAATCTTCAGAAGACTGGAGGCAAAAATAAAACCTTTCTGCTGTGTCAGCCACCTGAGAGGCCTCATTCATGCAGTGCTCTGTGGGGAGACAGACCCCGTGTTCCTGACCAGAGGGAATGGAAATGTGTGTCTGAGTGGAAACCACAGCTCTTGTGCAGGCCTGGAGCATCTTTCCCCTGCCTGGTGTTTCCCTCCCAGCAGCAATCCGTGCCAGAGCACAGCGATGCCAGGGGTGAGTAGTGCTGGGGTGAGAGGTCTTGGAGTGCTTCTGGCTTGTGCTGCTTTGTCACAGGGTGGGCACAGAAGCAATAAATCATCCTGTCTGAGAATATGCCACCTGGTTTTGTTATTTTTGCCAGTAGCAGCCACTTGTTTGGTAGTGTGAGGTGCATTTTTTTACAGATCAGAGCGTTGTTTGGTTGGTGTGTAGTGAGAAAGCTGGGTGTAATTTATAACAGAGCTGTTGGTATAATTAAGTGTCAAAAAAAAACCAAACCAAAACCCATGGAATAAACCCCTAAAATGTGTTTCACAATTTAAAGGAACCACTGGCTTTTTGCTGTGAAATGCAGGCACTGTTCACCTGAAGCCATTTTCTGCAGAGATTCTAATTAGAAATGGATGTGATATCTTGGAAAAAAAAAAATTGTTTTGCTGTAAGCGTTTGGGTCAGCAATATTCATAATTCTTCTGTTACCCAGGCAGTAACAACTCAAAGTAAAACACTCTCTCAGTAGCTGTTCAGGGTCAAGGTAGTGACTTTGTGGAGAGGGACAGAGCTGGTAGGTGATATTCACATGGCTTTGGTGTTAAGCAGTGAGGCAGGAGACCATTTCTCAGGTTTGATTGCTGCTTCTCTTCAGAATGTCCACACAGGTGCTGCTTAGTGAGAAAGAAGGAGATCATTTCTATGATTTTAAAATTGATTGAGGGCTTTGGAAGTACGTGAGGGACATGCTGAGGTACTGGCACCGTGCTGCTCCATACAAATCTGCTGAGCTGCTTCTCCTTCTCATCATCCCCTCATTCCCAAGAACTTCTTCACCTCAGCTCTTTCTCTGTTGCACACATTTGGTTTTCCATTAAGTTTTAACTCCACACCTGTGCTGTCTGATTTTTACTCTGTTTTCTTGATATTGTTTGCTCCCTGAGCAGCTGAAACAGAGCAGGTGTTAGCACAGTTAATGAACATCCAAGGGAAATGCTGCAGGAGCAGAAGCCCCAGGTGGCAGCTGGGCATCCCTTGGGTCAGCCTGGAGGATCAACCCCTTGGTCCATGAATACTGAGGGACAGGCTGGGAGCTGCAAGCTCAGGGAGGGTTTCCTGTCCTTGCTGTGTGCTGGATCCAGGGCAGGTGTGCCCAGGGCTCAGCACTTCCAGCCAACACCTCCACTGCCCTGCAGAGCATTGGATGCCCTGGGACCCTGTTTGGGGGGGGCTCTGGGATCTGCTGCAGGGGCTGAAGTGTGCCCAGCTCTGCTGCCTGCTCGCCCCTGCCAGGTACTTGCTTTGATCTGCAGAGGCAAGACTGCTGCTGCTGGAGAAATCCAATTCATCTTAAATATAAATAAGTTTCGAAAAATTTTGCATTCCTTATGGCTTCGGCACACTTAATGCAGTTTTAATACATTCTTGATTTCTGATTTCCTTGTGTGGGCTGCCTGGCCAGGTTCCAGTATGAAACATGGAGCTTTGTAACTAAGAACTGTCATTCAATATTTCTTAACACCTTTGTGGGTTGAATTATATATGATGACCCGAGAATAAATGCAACCAAATTTCAAATTGTTTGTTGCTTTAAAAATGTGTGTGTGAGCGGAGTTCTCCTCCTGGTTAGCAAGGTATTGACCATTTTTAATGAAAATGGTTTTAAAAAAACAAAAGATGCAAAGGAGATGGCTGAAGTCTGAGCACAGCATTCCCCCATCCCAGTCCTGTATTGGCTTCTGAGCCAGTCTGGGCTGAGGCTGCCTGCTGAGACTCAGTGACCCAGTGAGTTGGGGACACCGTTGGCCAGAACAGGAGCAGCAGCATTGCTCATGTGGGTATCTGGCTTGCCATCAATCCCTGTTTCTTTCAGAAAAAAAAAACGTTTCCAGGGTGTCTGCTCAAATTCAGCTGCTGCTGGCTTCAGTTCAGGTCTGCTCTTACCTTAGCCAGAGTAGCTGTACTGAAAACAGAGTGAAGACTCCAGCCTCTGCTCCTGACTCGGAGAGAGGCAATGATTTATCAGTGGGGTTTAGTCTTTGTGGCAAACTGGGTTCTGGGCACAAAGATCCTTCTGCCAGAGGACTTGCTGCAGGGACAAGCAGATCTATAAAGCACCCAGCTTTCAGGCAACAGAGCCTTTTTTCAAGATGAAAGAATTAGCAATTCATCTCTTCATGTTTTTCAAGAGGAGGAGTTCCCTGGGTGCTTTTTACCCTGCATATCCCACAGTCTGTGGCTTCTTCAAAGAGACCCCCACAGATGCTCCATGCTCTTCATTTTCAGCTGCTAGCAGGAGGGATTCCAGTCTCAGTGGCCCTGTTTCTTTTGGTATGCAATTTGTTACTGATAATGAATTGCTGAAATACAGATGCTGCAGTCCCCCACTGAGCTGAAGCTCAGCTGAGTGCTCTTCCTGACCAAGAGAGCAACCTGAAATAGCCCCTTTGGAAAGGCTGACTTTCTGCAGAGCCACAGGACCACCTGGGGCTCCCTCAGCTCTTTCCTGAGCTCCCAAGAATCCGTAGTGGTGCAGCTACACAGGGAGCTGTTCTCTGCTCTCACTCTCCAAGGAGAGCTGTCATGAATGTACACTCTTCTTGTAAATCATGTTGTGCTGTGAGTGTTTTTAAAGATGTCCTGGCAACTGGAAGAAAACCACAACAGAGACAGCAAGGAGGTTTTCCATGTTGAAGCTGTTTATTATGTTAGATAAATACTTGCAACAAGTTTGAGTTACACCCTCTGAGCGCAGCTGCTGGTAGTATGGCACAATGATTAAAAAAGAACCAAAACTAGCAGAGGCACTTGTTGCATGCAGCTGAAATTACTGCCAAGCCTGGTGATGCAGCTCCTGCTGCAAGAGACATTCCCTGGCCGTGAGCAGGGATTTGCCAGCGGGGTGGGCACCGGCTGGAGCTGCAGAGATGCACCTTGGGTGGGAGAGTCCTGGCTCCCAGGGGAAGGAGCATAAAATGTCTGGCTTAGGCATGATGTTCAGTATTGCTTTTGGTTAAAGAGTAGTGAGGCTGTGTGATTGTAACCAGTGGGGAAAGGCAGAAATCAGAATGAATCATAGAATATGCTGAGTTGGAAGGGACCCATAAGGGTCATCGAGTCCAACTCCTGGCCTGGCACAGGACACCCCAAGAATGCCACCATGTGCCTGAGAGTGTTGTCCAAAGGCTCCTTGAACTCAGACAGGCTTGAGTCCTGTCAATGGTCACAAGAGTGAAGAGATTAATAGATTTACATTATCTCTAAAAAAATAATCTTGTTGACTTTCACTCAGTCATGTATGTGAATATCCAAAGTTTCATGAAGATCTTTCTTGTCAACAGAAGGATGGACTTGACAGGCTGTGCCAGGAGGACAAGTGCCTTTTTATAAGAGAATAGAGCTACCCATAGGGGCCTTTTCATTAGGATTTTCAGGAAAATCCATAAAACGGTTTGTTCAGCTACCCAAAGAGAGAAAAAAGTGGCAAACATTCTTGCAAAGCAAAGTTATCAATTTGCTTCCTTAGCATTTGCAACCCTTCATTCTCACACATTCTCTGCTCCTGCAAAGGACTGTGTGTTGCTGTTCCTGCCCTGCCAGGGACAGGCACAGGGCTGACCCTGGTCTCTGTGGTCGGGCAGCCTGCTCAGAGGCTTAAACTTAAGCACCTGAATAAGTCCTTAGCTGAGCTGGGGCTTATCATTGATGTGTGACAATGCCAAAGAGTCCTGCATGCAGATAAACACCAAGTGGAGTATTGGCACTGAGAGGTGTGAGGACAAACTCTGTCCTTGCTCTGCATCAGCTGTGAATGCAGCCAGGTGACCTGAAAACTGAAGGTGTCCCTAACCTGGTAATTATTTTATTTTGCTGAATTTGTAAGTAGCCCCACAAGTGGGATATGAGGTTTCATGACAAAAACCAGGCTCCAAACTTTAGCCCAGGGAACAGAAGTGTCATTCTTTTTTTTTGAGTTAGGACACCCATTCCTGTGGTACAGATAGCTGCACCCACAAATGAGAGAACAGTGGGTTTGCTCCAAGGATGGTAAGTATTTAACATTCAAGCTTGAAAAAGTGCTCTGTTACTGGTGATTACCTGGCTAGCAAAAGCTGAGGCTAAATAACAGCCTGAGGAGCACTCTGCAGTGGGTTATGGAAGCAGTGGAGGTCTGTTGCTAGAGGACATCAGGGTGAAAGCTAAACTTCGAATTTCCTGCCTCATGAATGGGATCTCCTACAACGGAGATCAGCAAAAATTGTGTGGTTCAAAAGATCCATGCAAAAGTCTTCATATGCCTCATAGCCTGCTATTTTGGGATCTCTGTATTCGCAGTGTTGAGCACCTTACATCCTCAGAAATCAGTGGGCTGTGTAAAAAAGCCAGGTGCTGTTTGGCCTGGCTCAAAATGCTTCAATGAGAGAGTAAATGGGGGTCTGGACAAGTCCTCTGCCTGGGGAGAACTTCCCCTGCAGTATAAGGAGTTCCAGAACTTCCCTGTTGGTTTCAGCAGGAAGGGTTGTAAGTAAGAACCTCATGTCCATGTCCCTATCTAAGGCTCTCCAGGTGCTTTCTGGTGTTGTTAGATAGACAAAAGGAGGTGTGACAAGATGATGTTGTTACACCCATTTCACTGATGAGTAGACTGAGGCATGTAAAGAATTGATTAATGAGATTATCAAACAGATGTGTTGGAGCTAGAACAGTGCCTTACAAAGTCTATGTCCCAATTCCTTGCCACAGCCTTTGCTTCCACCTTTGTCACCCACTGTGCATTGTCTTATGGGGGTCAGGTGGGATGGTGGGGAGGAGAAATGGAGAAATGCCCTTCTTGAAGTTTTGTGCTTTCAAATCTTGTCGGTTCATAGTGCTTGCTGTGGTTGCAGTACCTGCTGTGAATTGCTTCCTTTCAGTCCCATAAGCTGAACATGTAGCCATGCTCAAGAAAAGGCAGCCATGAGCAAACCTTAGAATTTGAGGAATAGAGGACTTTGGAATCCTGCAGTCCCCACTCTTCAAAGGTAAATAATCAATTTCCAGAGCTCCCATGTTCACTTATGCCTTCTTGCATAATGGCTGTCTTAATGAATTGAGAGAAGGAAATGTTCCTTACAAGTCTGTGGGGAAAAATCTTCCACTGAAGGAGCTGAATTTCTCCGAGGTAGAATGCTTATTATTGTGTGTTACTGTAAATGTTATGCTGAGGAGTCTGAGTGACAAAGCTACTTCAAAAGTCTCTCTGCTTATTGTCCTTGTCATTCTAGTCCTGTCTCATCCCACTGAAGTACACCTGAAGCAAAAGAGGGGTGAAATTGCATGTGGAATCACTCTTTGAAAATTGCAGAAAGTTCTATGTAGTTGACACCAGTAGTGCCCAGGCTCTGCTCCAGGGACTTCTAGTGCCTACCAAACTCACAGTCAGTGGCCTGACTAATCCAAGGGGCCATGGCAGAGGTTTTTGCATGAGTAGGGTAGAGCAAGGAGGTGCTACGGGGTCAACAGCAGTCCAGGACCCCCTCAGTCTGAGTGCTCCTGTATCCTGATCACTGGAAATACAGCTGAAGTGGGGCAGGGAGTGCATGTGCAGAACCAAGTGAGCCAAGAATAAATCTGCTCATATGATTCTACTTAACCAGAGGTACTTCAGCACTTCTACTTAGTGATGCTCTGGTATATAAAATCTGGGCCTTTCCTAAAGTGGAACTTTAATGACCGAGGCAGCAATTGATATCTGAAGGAATCTATTTCCAGGAAAGACAGAATACCCTCGTTGATTTTTCATGGTATTGATGGTTACCCTGGGTTTGTGGATGACATTGAGTGTGGGACAAACTGTGCTAGACCAAGAGTTATGTTCGGAAAAGTCTGGAGAATCTTGTGCTATCTGAGTTACAATGACAACTGTAAAATAAGAGTTGCTGCATAGTAGTAAACTCCGCTGCCACAATGGCTTGACCTGTTGAGCAAAAAAATAATTTACACTCTGTGCTCTTGGAGATATTGCCTTTGCCCTGCATATCTCAAAATGGCTGTTTGTGTGGCAGCCCTCCCTGTGGGAAAAGGCCTCCTGGACCTCAGCGTTCTATGGCTCTGTCTGGGGAATGGCTGTCAGTCGTCGAGATGCTGCTCCTCCCACGTGGACGTGGGGATGGCACTGTAGGGGTCCATGATGACTTTTGCACAGCGAATGATCATCACAATCAGGAAGAGGCAGAGGAAGACAAAACAAGCTAACGTCAGTCCCTTGTCCACGTCAACGTACACGGGCTCTGGGGTTGGTCCCTCCATTGCTTAGGCCGCTCTTCATCTGGGTTTGCATTTACTCCTAACATCATCAACCACCTGCAAAACAAACACGGTGTCAGGGGATTGCAGCTCCTGCACGTGGGGAAAATCAGGGGGTGTACTGGACACAGATAACTGCTATAGCTCTGATAAATTCTTGCAGGGGAATAAGCCCAATGGAAATGTTGTAGCTCAGGTAATTGAGAGCAGTGAGAAGAAGAAACCTCATCTCCACCTTAATTTAGCCCACAAATGGTTCTTGCTAAAATATTAGACACTAAAAAGTGATGTTAACAAGGAAAAGAGAAGCAGTGGTGAATGAGCACTATCCACTTGAAATATCATCTCTTAAAAGAGGCACAGACACTCTTCTTGTCTCAGCATTGCCTAATCAGAAAAATATTTCCATTCCTCTGCTAGTGTGAAAGATCAGACAAATGGCAGAGCAGACTGTTTCTATCCCAATTTTCCTCTCTGTCCAAACATTCTCTGTCTTTCACTGGCGCAGAGCAAAGTGAAAATTATGCATACTTATTTTCCATAATCTTTTAATCTCCAGTACTCAAGGTTCTCCAGGCAGTAGATTTTTTTTTTTTGGAGCAATATCATTTTTAAGTGGACATTTTATCATCCAGAGCGGTACAGGTGATTATGTGATTAGAACAAGGATTATCTTATTCATTGCAGATGTCTGCACAGCTGAAGGTCTCCTCTGGCCTTCATGAATCTATAACCAAAATGGCTTCAGCAGTGATTGAATCCCTCTGCAAGTTTGATTCTGGGGATTTCATCAGCTGATAACACAAACTGCTTTCCACAATTGTGCTGATTTTACACAGAATTGAGTCACTACCCAGGGATGGGGAAGCTTCTCTTGACATCCATGTTTGGCTGAGGTGGGGGGGAGAAGTGTTGAAGATCACAGTGTAGAAAATTGGGAATATGGAATGCCTCTTTACAGCAAGCAAAACAACAGAGTCATTCACAACAAATGCAATAATCAATCTGAGAGCCAGTCCCTGCCTTTACTGGAGAGGAGAGGTGGGGACAAGAAGATATTGAGCCATAGGGAGGATTGGGAGAAACTGGGGTATCAGACAGCCCAGCTGCTCTCTGCTTCCACATTAACACAGTGAGGAAATCCCAGGTGTTGTTGCACAAACAAGTTTTCCTGGTTGTGTTTCCAGTGAGCTGATGATGCTGGCAGGGCTTTTGCAGAGTTGGTTCACATCTGGCTGGAGCATCGTGTTCCTGTGCTGTGCCAGCTGCCAGTGATGTCCCAGAGACTCCTGAACTCCTGTGCCCTGGGAATCTTCCTCAGGGGGAACTGAAGACCTTTTATTTTAAAAGTGCACAGTTCCTTCTCTGTATCATAATTTTCTCCTTTTCGAGTGGCTTTCTAGCCTCACAGACTCCTAGATCCCACAAGGCAAGTACAAATCAGCTGGGCTCTTGAGTCTATTTTAAGCACAAGGATGTCAGATTTTTTTTTTAATTTCCTGAAAGCATAGAAATTACTGCGACAGCCAGTCCTGCAGCAGGGGAATGAAAGAAGCTGATGACACAAAGTGAATGAAACCAAGCAGACATCTCATGATCTCATGTATTTACCAGTCACATCCTTAGGAGCTCATGAAGAAATCTCTGAGGAGTGAGGTCAGGCTTGTAATGCTCACCTTGCCTGGTCAGAGGTCTAATATTCCCAACAGACTTTGCTACCACTCTATTTCACCAGCCAAGAGACCTTACATTGCAATTTATAACTTCATTTGATGAAAAAAGGGTTTGTCAGCAAAGCTGAGTATTAAGTATGAATACTTTATGAATACAAAAGAAAAAAAATGTTATCAAAACTGCTAATGTATCCCACTCTTTTCCTGCAGTGCTCTTGTGAATGTCCTGCAAGGATGAGTGTGATTTTTTTAATTTTTTTTTTCCCTTCCTGATGTTCTGGCTGTTGTATCATGTGGGGTTGTTTTACCCTAAGTTACCTCCTGCAGAATATCAGAACCACCTGGTAATTTCCATCACTACTGATCTTGGAGGGAAAACTGCATTTCCACTCAAATGTACTTTCTTTGGAAAGATGAAAAATTTACTCAGAAAACGATCAAAGGTTTCAAGTAGAGATCTGTCCCTTGGAGATTTTTCTCTTCAAAATGGCATCACTCAATCTCATGGGAGTTTGGTTTAAGTGTTGCATCCCTCTGCTTCCTTCTGCCCCCAGGACTGTGCCTGGAGGGGAAAAACACGTTGTGGAAAGGATAGGCCAGGCAGCTTTACCCAGAGAGCAGAGTGAAAGGCTGTGGCATCTGAGCTGTAGTTTGCACAGTAATCTATGGTGACAGCTTGAACCTGATAATTTCAGGTTTATATTGATCTGTTTCAACAAAAAATAGGCATTTTCAGTGGGAATAGAAATATTTTTCTCCAAAAAGCTGTATTTTTGAGGTTGTATAAACCACATATATTTGCTCCTTCTGGTCTCCCCACGAACTTGTTCATGTTTTGATGCTTGGCACTATTCTGCCCTAAGTCACTGCTGATGGCCAAGGTGTTTCGTGGGGCTGGCCAGGAGGATCTGGCTCTCCAAGAGGCTGTCCTCACTTTCAGCTTGGCTGTTCACCCACATCCATTTGTGCCCCAGCACTGTCAGAGTGGAAACCTCCTCTGCAGGTCTGGACTGTCAGAGTGCTCTGTGAGTCGTGGGAGGGTTGGGTGCCAGGAGGCATTTGGTGGTGTCCCATGCTGTCAGTCACTGCAACTGCATTCCAGCAGGCTTGGCAGAGCAGGGAGTCCTTAATGCTGACCAGAGCTGGGTGCTGGAATGGGGCTGTGCCTGGGGCAGCTGTCTCAGATTAATTTATTGTGGCTGGAACGCATTGCTGTTCTGGATCAGGCATGTGGGGACAGGCAAGGGACAGTCCCCAAATGCAGAAGGAGATATTTGCATGTGTTCACCAGGACTGCTTCCTCTTGGGAAAGTCCAGCTCCCAGGTATCACCATGGGCGTGCTGTGTCCTGCTCTCCATCTCTGCAACAGCTGCACAACTTGTCCTGCTTAATTTCCATCTCCTTGGCCAGTGCCTCCCCTCCCCTTTCTCACTTCCCTGGTGCCCAGCAGTACAGCCAGCCTTGGAGGGGCTGTGGAAGTGTCTCACAGGTTGAAGCAGACTGGGGCCATGCTGGATGCTCTACCAGGGCTTCCTGCCCTCTACCCCAGCCCCGGGGGATGTGCTGGGCAGGTGAGCAGAAGGGTTTTGCAGTCAGTACTTCTCAGAGTGGCTTGTGAAATCCATCAGTGCTGTTGAAATCAGCTCTCTCTCCAGCTACAGCCTGGTTGGCTCAACGTTTGCTCTTGTTTACCAGCAGGGTTGATGTTGACAGCATTGCATGTGTGGGGGGAAAAAAAAGGTTGGTAGAAACAATTATAAAGTTTCACACTCGAATGATCAAGTTTTCTCTGAATAGCTGAATGGTAGAAAATTACTTTTTTTTCCTAGCTTGACAGCAATGAGCTGTAGAATTGTATTTTTAAAACTTTTTTTCAGATTTGTTGAAAATGTGATTTGGTCTAAACAAAGTCAAAGGATGAAGAAGAACAATCCCTGGTTCAAACTAGGCAGTTTAGCAGTCCTGAGTGTATGTCTTGCTGTAAATCCCCTGGTGTTTCAGTGCAGTCTCTCCCCCCCTAACTCCTCTGAGTGTAGGTGGGTGCCACAGACAGGCTCACCCACGGATGGAGCTGCACTGAGTAACTCAGCACCAAAAGTGACTCTGAGCACTTGGCTCCTTGAGAAGAGGACCTGCCAGGACCAGGCAGCAGCTGTGTTTCTTCAGAAGGGCTGGAATCCTTGAATTTTGGTGCCCTGCTCCCCTGACTCCTTTTTGTGCCTCTCTTCTGGCAGTCAGGAGCCCCTGGAGCTGGGTCAGGCACACGGCCCAAGGATCAAGAACCCTGGTTCCTCCCTGAGGACTCCATCCTGAGCATTTGCTCTTTGCTGGATGTTTTGTGGCCCAGTGCCCTTTTCAGGAGGGATTGCCACAGAAGAGAGATTATATTCAATTTTTATGACATTGTTCAGGATATTGGCACCCTCATTAGTGTACCAGCTCTGTTACAGGCTCTCTGTAACACTTGTGCTCACCAGTGTGCCTGAATTTTGCAATCAGCCCTACCTGATTCCAATTCCAAGATACTTTAGAAGATATGGGTTTATTTTTTTTTTCCTGACCTGACAATCTTGGCACTGTCACTTTAAATATAAACTAATAATGTACCACATACATTGCAGAGAGCTGGTTCCTGTGCTGGTTAATCATGTTTCAACTCATCTCAACCCTTGGGATTTATTTCAAAACATTCTCTGGTTTTGGTTTCTTGGTTTGTTTTTTTCCCCTTCTGTACTCCTTTCCCAAAACAACATCTGTACAGGGAGGGAAGGGAAGAGAAATGATGTGATCTCATGTATGAAAGCAGATCCATACCTTCCAGCCCTGGGTAGGAAGCCTGTCACATCCCAGCATAGCAGCATTGTGCAGATAAAATCCTCCCTGCAGTCATATTTGAAAAGTTTTTTCAGTCAGTGGGGCTTTCACGGCGTCCGGGCTCCGCTCAGGTTCACCTCCACCCAGACCTGGAAGCAGATCTCACCGGGGTGCTCTGGAAAAAAAATAATAATTGACAATTGCTCCTCAGGCAGGATGTGGGCGTGACGGACTCGTTCAGGGTTGGGAACGGCTCCAGCAGCAGCCTGAGGCAGTCGGATACACTCAAGCACAAGATGGATTCATTTGTCACACATTGCCTAGAAATACATTTATGATAGGAAGAGCAATGTTCAAGCCTGAGGTCATATCAATATTTCTTCTTAAACAAGCAAAAAATCCTGTTTTTAAATCATAGTGAAAGATCAGCCAGGTTTGAATTGATCCTGCTCAGGAGTCTGCATATTTAGTTGGGGCCTGGATTATTTGTTTAAACAATAATACTTGATTTATCTGAACTGACACACCTGGACTTAAAAACTAATAATTATTTGCATTTTTTTTTCAGTCTGGTTTGGGATAATATTCTTTTTTTACATGCACACGAAATTATTTCAACCAGAAAAACTTTTAAAACTTGATGGATGACAAACCTGGTTTTTTACACATTGTTGTGGAAAGGAGTTGTAAGGTGTGGGATGGGAAGGCTGAGAAGGACAAGGCAAAAGATGACCCCCAAACCCTTGTGAGGGGACTCAGCAGGCCAGGCTGTTGCTCAGGCAAGGTGAGTGGCCAGGAAGGTGAAATGCTGCTCCAGATAAGCATTGTGTGTGTTTGTCAAACGAAGTCACCTTCAATTTGAGGTTCAATTCTATAAGGGAATAACCTGGACGCTTGATCATACTCTAATATTCTTAACAATCTAGTTTTGATTAAAAACTCACTGCCTCTGAGCACAGGAGTCAAATGCTATAGGTAGATACAGACAGATGAGCTTCCTGCTACACCCAGAGAGCAATAATAGGACAGTTAGCTTAGTCTAAAAATTAATTGTCCTTTTATACTTACAATTCTTTCAGCAGAAAATCAATACTTCATTTCAGTAACTCTGCCTTCCTATAAGCATGATTTCTCCTGTGTACCTAAAGGCAGGCTTAATCTTTGTTTTTCACTCACTGTTTGGCATTTTGTTTTGGTTGTTGGACTACTTTATTTCTTGCTTTACATAATGACTTTAAATCTTGATGCTCAGTTTAGTTCATGCAAACTCCTTTATTCAATCTAGCCCTTGGTTATGGTCAAGAGACAAATATTCTTCCCTCCACACACTTGCTTTTAGCCAGTTGTAAATCACTGGATGCCAGTATTCCATCAGAAGACTAAAGACATAATTTACAAGTGCCCAAAAGTTGAAAACAAATAAACACATAAATCAATCTGGGGAAGGTTTAAAAATTGCTGTTGCACAAATGTTTCCTTCCTACACAGCCCCATGGCAAGAATAACATTGATCTTCATTGAGAAAAAGATGCAGCACACACTTAAAATAACTGTGGGCTGCTTTTAATTTGAGAGCATCCTGAATCAAATAACCATTTCTCACTCACTTCAAGGAGCACGTGGAATTACTCTTTAAGAAAAGATAAAAATATAGAAGGTTGTGGTTGGGAGCAAGTTGCTGTTCAGAACTGCTGAGTGAACTGCTGGACAGGTGGGATCTGGAGGAAAAAATGCTTCCAGACCCCTCAAAGCTCAACTTGTGTGGAAAATCCTTGATTAAACTTGGCTGAGGTGAGAACATCTGGGAATCCTTCTCAGGGGCTGGAAGTGGTCCTTCAGAGGCAAAAAAGAGGGGTAGGAGCAGAGATGGACTTCATGGGCTGCTGGCTGGACACGAGGGTGGGAAGTGATGGGACTCAAGTAATACAAACAAGGGCAGGATTATCCAGGATGAGGCTGTTTTTGTATCAGCTGTTTTACAATCCAGATGGGAGCAGGAGGAGGAGGAAAATCCTTCTCTCGGACCCCAGCTCAGGGATTTTGCTGCCCCTCCCTGGTGCTGTGCTGGGCTGGCCAGGCTCATCCCTGGGTTAGGGGGCTCTGTGTCTCCTGTGTGGGATGCAGGGACGTTCCTTTGGTTCCCTGCTTGTGTTTCTGCCACGCTGTGAGAGCTGCAAGGGATTTTGCAAAGTGGTTCAACCCATCCTCCTTGGGTCCTGGCTCTCACCCTGGGGCTGTTGGGAACATTGATTCATCCTTTAGCAGATAATGCCTGGAAAATGCAAAGCAATACCTGTGATATGAAAAGTTTAGATGAGAAGGAGCATCTGTCTGCAGCAGGACCATCCTTCACTCAATGTGTGTTTTGATAAGGGGGCTGAAGCTGCCTTCCTTATCACTGCTGTGATGCAGTGTGTGCATCCCCTTTCATCCTGGCAAGTGGCAAATGCAAAGGAGCCTTAGAGAAACAAATGGATTTAGGCTTTAAAGCTGAGGCTTGTAAGGTCTGAATAGATATGATATAAACTCATTTTAATGGAGTATCTGCTTTTTAAACTCTCTGCTATTTAAATCCTCTGAAAGGAGACAAACATGCCTGTTGGTCCTGGCAGTTATTTTATAAATGAAACAATGACTGTTAGCCAAGAGAATTATAAGCAAAGCTATGGAGAAATTTTTCACTGCAGCAAAACTGACAAGGAGAAAAAAAAGACCCATATTTTTTCCATACTGCTCTGAATTTGTTTCTTGGTTGTTTTTTGTTTACAAAAACAAAAGGCTCACTTCAATGTAGAGCAGCAACTTGTTTTTACATAAATACTAACTTGTGGTGGTGCTGTCCAGTATTCTCTAACTTGCAGGATACCTCTGAGAGACATCTTTTGCCCTTTCATCTTGAAAAGCTACATACAGATCAGATTGAGGCTGTATCAATGTTTTTCCAATTGAGGGAAAAGTATTGTGGATGAATTCTCACCAAAATAGTTGGGTTATACCTGTAGAACTGCCACAAATGGAGGTAGAAAGAAGCCCTGCTTCATCTCTGAATCACTTATTTCAAATGAAAAGTTAAATTCTTGCTAATGAAGGTAACTCCTAGTCAAGAAAGTTTAAAATTAATAAGTCAACAGCAAAACATCCAAAATAGTTACAGGTGGCTTTGGCATAGTAATAACTGCAGGTACTCATTAATCCATACTGATAACTAATTAATGCACTTTTTTCCATACAGACTTTTCTCAGGTACTTCAGAAAATTGGGGGGAGGGGGATTTGATCAATTAAACATAAGCAAAAATAAAGCTCAAAGTCCAGAGCATGTTTTGGCTCAGAACAAGACAAACAGACACAGGCTCCACACAGGGCTCCCATCAAAGGCACTGCTCCTGTCTGTTCCTTTTCTCAACTGCTTTGGTCTGCAGGGGATGGTGAGGGTGGATGTTTGTAGCTTGTGCTCATGCACAAAACCTGCTGTGCTATTGCTCTGACTCTTTGTGGTGATCCAGGGCTGTGATGCCAGCTGAACCACACCCTCTCTTAAACTGGAAAAAAAAAAGCCAAAAAAGACTTGCAAAGGAGTCTTAAAGACTGAATGAATAAGCCTGAGGTGTAACAGAAATAAGGAGTGCAAAGCAGGACCTGAGGTTAAACACTGTCAGCATCTGTTTCTAGGTCACTGGGCAAAAATGGACCCCCAGGAGGAGCAGCCCCAGAACCCAGAATTGTTACTGGGTAAGGATGAGAAACCTTTAGAAAACAATGGCAAAACCAGCCCTACTTAAACAGATTTATCTTTCCTCACTGGTATGAGGAATAGGAGGAAAGAATAATTGAAGATCTGAAATGAAAAGTTAGGGGCCCCAGGTGATCCAAATGAGTTTGGGTCAGGGCCATTTCAGGGTGCAGGGCCTTGTGCTAAGTGGGACACCCACAGCAGCTCCCTGCTTCTCTCCTTCTCCAGCTGGAAAGCCAGAATTGTTGCAGCATGTTATCTAATTTCAGCTATAATTTGCCAACAGGAGAAGCAGAAATATCGTTACTAGCTTTTCCCTGTTTTCTTTTCTCAAGAGAGCAGTTTTTCTCTTGCTACTATAAGAACAGGGAGAATGAAAGTTGGCCTGTTTTCAGAGGCACTGAGTGCCTCCAGCACCATCTGGAACCAGTGTGAGCAGCCAAGCAGCTCAAGAGCACAGAAAACCTTCTTGTTTTCAGACCCCCCTTTCTGTACAGCTCTGCACGTGAACACTGCACAAAAGATTCTTTCTGATGAGGCTCCAGTTGGCACCCACATAAACTATATTTTCCACTGTCTCCCAGCAGGGATGAATTGCATCTTCCTTCAGAGGGAGGCCAGATGATTTTTATTACAAATGAACCAAAACCTTGAGTTAGGACATGCACTACATTTTCCATGACAGCCTTGGCTGGAGTGAAGGATCCTGATAAGATTTTAGGGATAATTGAGCTCTAGTCTAAAGCTCTGCAAGTAGGTAACAAATATAGCAGTGTCCAAATTTGGCATGTCACCAGGCAAGGCTGGGTGAAAGGATAAATGGTCCATTGCTGAGATGAGCAAGGATCAGTCAGGACCCTGAGTCTGAGCCCCAGCTGTTCATGGTCTCTGTCTCTTTTCCTTCCCAGGATATGTGGGCAATATCTATTGCAGTAAATCAAATGTGCCCAAGGCTGGGTTTTGGCATCAAGGCTGGCTGGTAAAGAGCTGTCTGTGTAAATGGGGACAAGCTTTTTAGCAGGGCCTGTGGTGTTAGGGTAAGGGGTGATGGTTTTAAACTAAAACAGGGTCTATTTAGATTAGATTTAAGAAAAAAAATCTTTACAGTGAGGGTGGTAAAACACTGGTACAAGTTACCCAGAGAGGGTGATGGATGCCCCATCTCTGGAAATACTCAAGGTAAGGTTGAACAGGGCTCTGAGCAACTTGATCTAATTAAAGATGTCCCAACTCATTGCAGGCTGCTTGGAACTTGATGACCTATAAAAGGCCCTTCCAAACCAAACCATTCTGTGATTCTATGAAATCCTGTTAAACTAGGCCTCTGTGGCAGGTTGTTATAATGTGATTATACAGAGGGATGACAAATTGAACCTGTAAACTTAAAGTATCTTTTAGCTGTAGAACGTATTTATGAGAAGTGCCAGATGGATGGATGTAAAATGCATTTTATGTTTAATCAAAGACAGAGAATAGACAAAAATTATCTCTGAGAATGGTGAAAAAATGAGCCTGTATGTGACTGGGATTTGGCAGCAGGAGGTGGGCAGAGCGCCAATTTAGTGATCACCAGCACAGCCTGACACTGAAGACTGTCCAAGTAGTGAAAAGCCACCCGATGATTACCACCCTGGTTGTCACCTCTGGGGCATGTTCCCTGGATCACCTTTAGGTGAATCCTCAGGCACCCATGCCCTGGGGGCTGCTCCAGGCCAGGCTCCAATGCAGCAGCTCTGATCCATGCTGGTGATGGCTCTGGCCAGAGCTTTGCTTGGGGTTTTGGGGGTGACTGATGCCTTTTCATTCTCTCCTTCCCTCTCATCCCAGTCTGCATTGATGATATTCCCAAGTACAACCCACAGCCTGAGTGCTCCCTGTGTTTCTGCATGGACTTTTTTCTGTTGGTGTACTCATGTGTGCACTCTAAATATACATGCAGCCTTTTCATCACATCAAGAAAGCTCCTTTCTTCAGCTGGAGGCTCGTTGACTTTTCTATAAAACTTCAGAAACACTCTTTAATTAAGACTGTAGTGAAAAGAGCTTTGATTCCAGACGTGGGTTACAGCCTGATGTTGTTTTCTCTGTCACTGCAACAGATCACTGCAAGTGTAGTCCTTGATTAAAAAGATTGTGGGCAATTACATTCCATCTCCACATCTTCAGCCAGATCAGTAGCTTGTCAGTGGGTCACTGGGAATCAGACTGCCAGAACCTTTGTACATGTTCAATTTATAAAAGACTGTTTCTGGCACAGCATCCAACAGTCCCAGACAGCCAATACCTTATTAATGCACCATTAGCCACAAGGAACATTTTTAAGTGAACCTAATGTACAGGGAGCCACGAGGGCTTGCCTGGACTGACTCAGCAGTTTGGAAGGTCTTTTCTCCCTTCAAGGGATCACACTGACTTCTGGATGTGCTCAGATGTCTCAAGCCTAAGTGCTCTTTTCCCCCTTGCACTGCCTTTATTATTTTGGTTTTTATGGACTGGGATCACTGTGGTTTGAGGAAACCATAGGGGAGTTTTCTTCAGGGTAGCTAAAATGGTCAAAGGGGTGATCAGTTGCATCATAAGTGTCTGAAGAAGATGGGAATAAGGTGGCTAAGGAATCAAATTTGAGCTAAACAAACATCACAGACCAGTTGAATGGGACAATTTTTCCCTCACAATTAAGAAAAAAAAAACAAACAGTTTTTTAAAACGGGTAAACTGGAGGGGGGGCATTCAATGAACTAGTGGACCACCAGCTTGTAATTGAAAACAGGACTTCTTTACTCAGCAGGCAGGGACTTCCCAAACTTGCTACCACGGGGGCCTGCAGGCTGTAGTACCAGCAGGCTTTTTGAACTGGATGAAATACATAAAACAGGTCCAGAAACAGACCCTGAAACCACAAACCAGAGGTCTTCCCTATGACTTCCTAATAGAGCAGCTGTGAGTGCTGGGGCTGCAAAATGTGGCCAGGCTAACACAGTGTCCCTAATGACCATCTCCCCTCAGACCACTGGGCTGCCCCAGCAACAGGTTTTTATGTTATTTATTGTATTGATAATGCTTTTGGGCTGCCTCTGAAAAGTCCCCTTAAGAAACAAGAAGATATTTGAAATCTGATCCAATTTCAGCTTCAACCTCTATTTGTATCTGTAAGTAATACAGCTCTAATACTTTTAAAACCAGGCACTGATCTTTGCTTCTAGTTTAACTCTGTCTCTTTAGATTTACTGAATATATTTATATTGAGTGCAATAATGAGACTCCTCAAAAGCTTTTCATGCATGAAAAGAAACTAAACTCAAACAGCTCAGTCCTATGAATAATAAGGTGAGATTTGTCCCAGTGGGTCTCTGCCTGTCCATGGCTGCTATTTCTTTATTGTCACAGGCTCATTTTATACCCACACTCTTGGAAGTTTAATTAATTGCAAATGCAGGTGATGGAGAGTTGCTTTGCAGTACAGTTGACTTTGGGCCAGGAGAAAGTATACATCTAACATATAGGAATTACATCCCCACATCTGTGTGGGCTGAAAGAGAGACAATTACCCTTGAGCACCCTCTTGCCAGGCACGCAGCTCAGTACAGAGCACCCAGCCAGTGATCTTTAAACTGTGCAGGGAGCATGACATGATGGCACCATTAGGATTAACTGTATTTTGCTACCTCATTTGGTGTACTTCTGTGTGAAGATTTATGTTAGGACAGGAACTAAGAGGACTGCAGTCATGACTCAATAAAGAACTAGATTTTTCTAAGGCAAATTTTTATATATGTGCAAATGTAGAGCTGGAACTGATTTTTTTTTTTTTTATTAAGTGTTCCTTCTTTCCCCTTGGACTGTTTTCCCTGCAAAGTCTTCTAGATGATCCTACTGCTGAGCCTCATGGTGCAGAATGACTCCAGATCTCCCACAGGTTCAGTGTGCTGCAGCTGAGACTGGAGCATCTGGAAAGGACAGGACACTGAGCTCAAAAGCAGCCCTGGCTTTTCTGCTGCTCAGCTGCAGTTCTGGCTGGTGCTGTTCCATCAGTGCTGTGCTCAGAAGATGCTACTGCTCATGTGCCAGACTTCTTAAAACAGGGGTTTGAAGTGGCAAAAGTGAAGTGGCAGAAGGAGATTTATAACTCCATCGTGCTTCAGCATCAACCTTCTCTTAGTAGGCAAACAAGGGTAACTGGTTTTGCCCAGTTCTGCAGTGTTTCTGATTTACAGAAATCACAAAGCCTTGGATCTTCTCCCATGTCACTGCAGATTAACACAAAGAATTACCTGGATGCAGTGGCTGGGGGAAAAATGGTTCCCTCTATTCTAAAGAACCCTGACATTCTCTTTTGGGTGGAAGCCTCTGTGTAGCTGCAGCCTGGCACACAGAGGTGTGTGAGATGCTTGGGATTTGTGCAGGGGCAGCTGACACAGTCACAGGGGTTGTCTATGGCAGGACAAGGCAAGGAGCTGTGTTTGGTTTCAAGTTTTCTGTTCAGAGCAGGATTGTTCAAGTTGCCTGTAACAGGGAAGCACAGACCTCAATTCTAGCTGAGTCTAGGAGTTAACACTTCCAAAGGAAGGCAAATAAAATCCTAAGACTTTTTTCAATTTTTCTGAATTACTGTAACTAATTATTAACTGGGAATAATGTGTTAAACAAAGATACAAGGAAGCTCTTCTAACAGCAGAAACCTCCAACACTGCCCCAAAGTCTGTAAGTCTGGGCTCTGCCTCCTCTTGGTCTGCTCTGCAAACTGAACTTTGCAAATGGAGATTTCCTCCAGCATCTCTATCCGTGTATGTCACTGTCCCAATTGCACCCCCAGCTTTGAGGTGGGGCAGCAATGGAAAGCAGCCCGAGATTGCTATAAAATTTAGTTCTTGTAAATATGCCAAGCCTCAAGTAGGAAAGTCATGTACAGGCTGGTGGCTAAAGCAGATGGAGAGCGGGAAGGAGGTGGGGAGCCTGCTCACCCCCAGCCTGATGCATGTGGTGTTAGCAAGGTCAGCAACCCTGCAGGGATACCCGAAATAAATAATGGGGCTCGTGTGGCAGAGCTGCCTCAGGCACCCTCCCTGGGCTGAAGGAGCACTGCAACTGCAAACCATTCCAAAGCAGTGAGATATACAGCACTCAGCTAGAAAAGAGCTCTTTATGGGCAGGCTAAAATATGGCCTGTGCATGGCTGGGTACCTCTCTTTGAGTGACTTTCCCCTAGCAGAGAAAAATGTCTGGCTTCTATTACATGACTACGAGCACCCTTGAACTAAATTAGTTTTGTAAATGCTGGAGTGGCAGTGGCGGTGGGGAGGAAAGGGGGGCTGATTTCTAGAGAAATTCTTTTAATAATAAAATGCCTCATAAAAATGGCATTGACTTCAACCAGGCAGACCGTGGGCAGCTAGAAACTTCTGACTGCTTCACTTTAACCCAGTGCTTTGGGGCTAACCAAAACACTAATGTCATCCTGGTTGTGGTAAATGTCCCTCATGAACATGAAAATCAAGGGCAGCACTATTTACATGGACATCTGGTGGGCTGGGGCTGAGGAGAGTGTGATCCTCAGTGAGTAAACTTTGTGCTTCCAAGACACCTCTGTGAAATCAGAGGGATGTATGGGCTGGCAGCCTACACTTGGCATTTCCCGTATTGTGCAGTGTATGACAAACACAAACTTTAGATCTCCTCCCCCTCAACCTTTTTTATTCCATGCACTGACTCACTCCTGACTATGCAGTGAGAAAGACAGTGGGGTTTGTGCATTGCTGGGTCCATATGTCTGATGGTACCACCTCAACATCTTCCAAGCCTTCCATAAAATCAGGTCTGAGAGTTAAACAGCCTCGGGAAACCCTGCTGAATTTTGTCTCTGAGGAAAGCCTTACTGCCAGAAAGGATGCTCTGATGGGAACACTGCATTCCCAAGACAAATTGCCCTTGGAATCACTTCCTCTTCTCTGCCAGCTAATAAAACTCTAATTTTCTCAAAGGGAAGTTCAAGCAGAGTTTTGACTTTGAAAAATAAGTGCCAGCAATTATGTGCCATTTGATATAGCCAGTTCTATTGATATGCAATATTTAATAGGAAGTGTTTAAATATTATAGTAGAAGCATAAAAACCTACACTTGACCACAAAGAATGTCCAAATTATTCCTTTGGCATCTACTGAAGGTATAGTTTAAAGTAAGTCTTCCAGAAGTCTGATAGATTGTCTTGTCACAACTTCTCCTATGAAGTAGTTTCCTGAATGCTTCTCTAGGGTGGGTTTGTTTGATTTTTCTTTTTTTTTTTTTCCCCTTGGTGACCTACTGCAGTGGACACCAATTAAAGCATTTGGCAGGTTTCTTATAAATATAACCTTGAAACTGTGGAGCAGACTACTGGTGAAACGTGGCCAGCCTATGCTTATGTGTCCAGCAAATGACACTGTAAATGCTGTGGTTGGGAAGGAATGCAGATCTGCCTTTAAGAAATTGGGGGTATCCTCACTACACACCAGCCTGGTGCAGGGCCCCATCAGCTTATGCTGCAGGGACTCCTCTCCACCCCCTTCTATATCAGGCCTTCTGACAAAGCTAATTATGGCAGCAAGGGACTTGCATCAATGACATTCAGGGAACACAAGCGTTTGTGGGCTTGGGAGTTCTTGAGCGTTGCCCTGTCTGCAATTTTCTCTTGTTCCAGTGGAAGTGTAATGGTTTGCTATTTATTTATGTTTAGGGAATCTCCTTCCCTATACATTCACCTTTTTTACTTTCACTAGTCTTGGATAATTAATAGCCTCAGAGGCTGGCTCTGTTATAGGCAGGGACTATAAAAACTATCTTCCCTTCTGTTTTTTTTTAAGCTTGAGAAGCAACATCACTTTTCTGACCCTAAAAACATAGCCTGGGAGCTGGATCTAGGTTCTTTGCTACCTCATGAATCACCACCCAGGGAATGATTCCACACTGGAGCTTGGAACAGCCTAATAATTCAGGAGCCAGGAGACATCCTAGCTCCCCCCACACCCTGACCTTACATATGGTGTTGCTGCATTGCTACTGGATATAAAAAGCCTACAGGATCTGCCTCAGTCAGGAAGCAGCTGGGACTGTGAATGCAGATGAGAAGCAGACTTAGTTCACTCAAGGAAAATGAGGCCAATAGAAAATGAACATTATTTTCCTGCCTATAATTGCATTTTAAGTGCATAATAAGTAGACGATGGTAACTATGTGCTAAAGGGTCCAACTGTTCTTAATTGATTAAAATAGCTTCTGGAGGCTGTTCTGTTGTGGATCTAACACAACATGATATTATACCATTGCACCAGGATGAGTTTATGGTCAACTCTGTCTTTTCTCTGGGTTTTCCACAGTTCAGAGGGTATCACTTGGTACTGACAGTCACCCACCTCTGTCCCACTGACCTCAACAGAGGGGCAACTGCAATGTATCAGCACCAAAAGCCTGCTGGCTCCCATGCAAGCTGGAAGAGCCTTTTGCAGTGGTTAATATAAAGTTCAGCTTCTAGAAAGCAGAGATTGGCAGTCAGACATGCCAAGCTGGGGGCATTGTGCCCAGCTGCTTTCTTCTTTATTTCTTTCCCTCTACCCCAATGGCAAATCCTGATATAAAACTCTGTGGGGTTTCACCTGAGTTTGAAAGTGTTAATATTAAATTCCCCCTCAATAGTCCAGAGCAAGTCTGGGAGTGAGCACAGGATCAGCCACCCTGGCAAACTGCAGGGAGGGGAATGAGGGGAGTGGTTTGGGATGGACAGATGGAAAAAAACCCTTTATCCCAGGTCAGCAGAATGAGGGGGACCGTGCCTGGCTCCATCCTGGTAAATATTGCATTGAGTTAAAGAAGCATGGTGACACAGGAATTGAGTTTCTCCTCTGTGGGAGCTTCAGACCTGAGACTGTGTCTTTTGCAGAGTCTTACATTTCATATCTCAGAGATGAGGAAAAAAGGTGAGCATTTTCTCTGTAAGATAAGGTAGGAAAATTAAGAGTCTCTTCTCTCTGTGCAAGGAAGATACTAGGAAAAGGAGTTTTCTGTAGGGTCCAAGAATGAAAACATTATTTATCTTACCAAGGCTTTTTTTCTCCAGCCAGAGAATGAGGAGTGCACCTCTGAAGCGTCTTGAAGTTGGCTGCATTACAGATTGCTCAATATTAATTAAAAAAGAAATAACAAGAGCATAATCATTATGGCGAGCCCAGTGTTTTATCCCACCTTCTTTAAAGAGGCTAAATAAATCACTGACTTAAATAATTTTTCATGAAGTAGCATGGCAACTTCTGCAGTTCACTGGCAGGCACTCAGACAGAGTCCTGGCAGAACCTGAACACCCACATTTGAAAGGCAGCATCTCTGGGCCTTGTCTTTTAATTGCAGAGCCTTAAATCACACACAACCCATCTTGCTCCAGGCTCTTATGTCTCATCTGTGTGTTATGTTAACCTGTTGTCAAAATAAATTAGATTTGAAAACATACAAGAGCTGGGCTGATACTTTAATTTTAGATCACTTATCTGAATGCAATTTTCACACTACGATTTAAGCACATGCCTGGCTTTAAATGGGTACTAAGGGCTGTCCTGAGAATAAAGCAGTGAGGACAAGAGATATAATTGCATTTAGGTTCCTATCTTCTTGTGGACTTGTTTAACACTTCACAGTCTGACAGAATGTTCTGAGTTGGAAGGGACCCTCAAGGATTTTTGAGTCCAGCTCTTGAGTAAATGGTCCATATGGGGTTGCAACCCACAACCTTGGTGTTAACAGCACCCTGCTCCAGCCAACTAAGACTTGAATGAGAACAGGGGTTTCTAGGAAGGATTCAAGAACCAATTTATTTCTATGCCTTTGACTTTTAGCCTAAGTCCAGCTAATACTGTCAGGTTTAAAGCACATGCTTGGTTTGCTGGATGGCACCAGGAATTGCCTGTACTTTGCAGTCTCTGTACTGAACATGGCACTTCTTCCAGTCTCCACCTTTATCATTGAATGTTGAGGCAGAAAATTGAAGTGTTGCTAATTAAAGTAGGAAGGAACTTTTCAACTTTAAAAATTAATGCATATAACTGAAATCCTCCCTGGAATTTAGATGGTTTCCTCATATCTCAAGAAACAGTAACCATCTCTTTCCTGTAGGTTAATGGGTAGGAATTAATTTAAATCCATGTGATAAGTGATATGATATTAAGCTGGAAGAAAACAAATCATAAATCTGTGCTGATCATGCATATTATTTTAAAAAAGGCTCAAAATAACTTGCTTAGTAAATGAATACAAAGCCTTTGACATCATAGGTGCTTCAGACTAACATCCACACAGCTGCTACAATGGAAGTTTGTCATCCCAAGTATTAAAGGGAAGGAAGGTCAGGGAAATTAATTAAGCAAATATATTATATATAGCAAGCCTGACCTAGCAGTCATTAGAAACTCAAATCAATGGGAATTTTTCTTGCAGGACAAAACCAGTACTGCTAACAGAAATATTAAAGAACCATGGGCTAGGACCAAGTAGATAGAAATCTATTTTGGAAGGCTTTTCCTCCTAGCACAGGACGTTTTCAAGAGAATTTAATTGTGCTTTTTCATTTTGGAGCTGAATGGTAAATCCTGTCCCACACTGACTGAGACCACATCATTACATAAGACTTTCAGCAGCGTTTCCCCTGAACAACAGCAAATTTGTCAATGCCTCACTTTATTAGTATGAAAGCAAGAGTTCTTGTAGCAAAAAGAGAACTCCCTGTGATAAGTCTTTGGCCAGGGTGGTAACAACTCCATTTTAAGTTAAACTGCAGTGATGTTCACAAATGACAAAACCAGCCTTGGCTCCTGGCATGCTCTGAGGTTCATGAGTGGCAGTTCTGTCCCTGTCAGAACTCAGAGGACAGCACAGGCCAGACCTCTGGAAACCACCCCCTGCATACCTGGAGTTCCCTATTCTTACTTGGGAGACATGCAATAAATAACACCTACACCAATGGACTTACACAGTCATTCCTAGCCTTATTTTGCATCGTGGTGAGATGTTACTGCCAGTTTCAGCCATGCAGGATCTTGTCTCCAGTGTCTCTGAACCCTTTTCAAGGATAGCAGCAGTCATCTCATTAATATTGCTCATTGTATCACAGGCTGCTCTTAGGGCTCGGAATGATTTCTCTGCTGTTAGATGTTTCAAGTGCTAATCTTTTAAGAACAAAAACTATTTAGCTTTCAGATTAATTTGCTTATGCCCTACATGTTGCCAGACTCTAATTGTAGATAAAGTTCACCAAATGCTGGACTTGGTGACAATAATATATTCTGGGAGTGTTTCACTGGAAGCTCTGAGCAGTGACTGGGAATAAAACTTCTCCCTGGTTGATGTGGTTCAGCTATAGATAAATAAGCACTGTGTGCTTTGGTACATTCCCTGTGCATTCTGCTTCAGTGCTTCACTTCCTCTTATTCTGATTTTTTTTTTTTCTGGCATAAACTTAACATAAGACAGAGCTGTGCAAACTTGATAACCTTAAGGAATTATTTGGGACATAGTGATCTAGGCATAATTCTCTCCTCATTTATCCCCATAAACAATGCAGTCCATAAATCACCTTCCATCTGCTTTGGCATGCAGTGGCACTCAGGAAATGCTATGCAGAGCTCTCCATCATGCAAATATAGGCTGGGACCCTGTGGCCAGTGAAGTCACCAATGTGAAGATTGCTTCCAAACAGCAAGCAAAGAAAACCACCAGACTGAATCTTGATTCCTTGTTCCTTTCCTGTTTTCTTTTCCTGTGTATATAAAAGAAAAAAAATCAAACCAAATCACACCAAAAAATGCATGCACATACTACAGCACCTATCTATTGATCTGCCTTTTGCTTAAAACCATCCTTTTCCTACTGGACACCCTCTGAGCTTGGTGAATTTTATGAATCCTGCTTTAAAATATAAGACAACTGAGCTGTGTATAATGCCAGCTTTTTTTTGAGGGGGGATGGGTGAGGTGTGATTTTTAAGGGAAAATCTTTTTAAGGGTTTGACTCCAGATACCTAAAGTGATTCTCCACTCTGCCTGAAAATGTTCACTCAGAAACTTTAAACTACAAACTGTAATATTCAGTTGTTAAGGCAGCAAATTATGTGAGCAGGGTGTTGTACTGCTGTGATTTGAGCACCTTGGAAATGCTGAGGCATATTAAAATATTTTGAAGGCATTTAATGAATAATAAATGTATTTGTTATTGCTATGCCACTCAAGCAGGGAAAACAACTTCAGCTTGCATGAAAATACATCGGCAACTGCTCTGCAGCAAACAGAAGTTGATTATATACAAATCTTTCCTTTGGCTGGGGTAGAAGTATTTTCTTGAATGCCTTTACTCATCATCCCTTCCTTTTTGCAAAGGAGAATTTTTGTTTTCCCTCTTTGCATGCTTTGCACTTCCTCGCCTTTTTTAGTTCCAGCAACTGGAAACTATTTCTTCCTTCTCCTTCTTTGTAACCTGGTGAAAAAGTGCTATTATTCCTTCACAAATTCCTTTTCTAAACAGTGTCCAGCAAGGACTTTACGGGGCAGTGATTTTCACAGCACCCTTTCAGCGTCCCCAGAGTTGTTCTGCTGTACAAGCAAATACAGCATATTTTTGAGAAGGATTGAAAGTAAATGACTCCAGATTTTCTGCTCTGTAGTCACACCAGTGTTTTAAGCACAGCTTCTCAGAAAGTTACTGAGATCTAAAAATAGATATGGAAGAAAGAGGAATATAGAATCATCTTTGCTATTTTGATGTGGTTATTATTCATTCAAACACATTCTCGCCCTGTAAATGTATTTTTACAAGACCTTTAGTAGTTATTTAACACCTGCAGGTCAATTTGCTTATGGGCCCAATGAGCAACATGTTAATGCAAGTTTATATTAGCAAGAACTGTGTGCAAAAAGAAAGTGCTAATACAATGAAAAGAAACTATAAAAAATTTTCCTGAGCAAATCTGTTTAGAAATGGAATTCATCCTTTGCATTCTGTTCTTCAAATAAATGGGGAGGAAACTCCTTAAGATAACCTTACAAAGAGATCATGTGGGGGGAAAAAGTGCAGTAGTTAGCCCATGTTATGTGATAAAAGTCAAAAAAATTGTAGAAACTTGATTGTTCCTCTCCTTTTTACTCTGACATAAATTGCAGTTAGAGTACTTACTGATTTTTATCTCATGGTAACACAAATATGGGAAAGAATATAGTAAGTACTGGACCAGATCCCACTTTCCTCTTCTCTACATGCTTAGTGTTCTAATTTTATTCCTTATTTTACAATTCCCTTTGATTTGGCTTTCAAGGTGAGGAATATTCTTGACAGCAGCAGTGACATGGCACAGCAGAAGGACTGGCACAGCCATCTGAAGCTTTTTTGGAGCTGCTCCTGCTTTCTCCTCTCTCTTACAGTAGCATTTTGCAAAATCCATTCTTTTAGAGAGTAATGCTCTAATAATGGAGGAAAAACAGAAGTTTAGAATAGATTGGGTTTTGCTGCTATGAAATAAGGTGGGAGATTAAATAATAGATCATGTACAGAAAAGGTTGAAAATTAGTCTAATCACTCAAAAATTCTGAAGGAACAGCTCTTCTTATTTTCCCCTGCTGGTTACTACTCTGTTTTATGGTTTAAACTGCTTTAAAAAAATGCTGACTTTCTCTATGCCATTGAACTTCAAAATATTTCAGAGAAGTGCTATTGGGCAGTTGTGTAATAAAATTACTGTCTGCTTGCAATCATATATTCTGCTGTTGTCCAAAGATCATCTTCTCTCAGGACACCCACAGAATTTAATAGAGCTGGGGGAGAAATTTTTATTTTCCTGATCAAACTTATCACATTTTCCAGTCAATGGGTGAGACATTGTTGGATTGTGTGATGAAGAGGGGGGAAAGCAAGGAAAATGTCCCAGCCAAGGAGCTGGGGGTCTAGTTTGGGCATTTAGAATTGTTCCTTCCACGAGCCCCTTCCTCCCTGAAGAGCAGAGCACTTTGGTGTTAGGGCTGTAGATCCAAGTGAGGCAATCCTGGTTTTCTTGCAGCAAACAGGTTTGGGGTGCAATATCAGCTGTGTTGGTTGTGGATCATGATCTTTTCTCAGAGAAACAGTGATGGCAACGTTCTTTGAGAGGTTTCCTGACCTCTTCTGCCTCTTCTCCATTTCTGAGAAGGGGTGACCTGGAATTAGGCGTTGTGGGATTTTTGAGTCAGGCTGTTTTAACACCACACCCCTTGCACTTGGAGAAGATGCTTTCAGCAGATGCTGAGCCATTTTGAGGAGCTCTGTGTGCCCCCAGACAAGGTCACTTGGGCCATCTCAAATCTTGCCACTTCACTCCCCTGGACCTGCTCAGACTCTCGGTGCCCTCCAGACAAGCAGTTCCCATGCTTGCCACTGATTAATATCCATTATTATCTCCTCAGAGCAGACCTAACCATGGTACAAACTATTTTGCATATCATGAACTTTACAGATGTAACTTGCAAATGGAGGAAGAAAGATGTTGCAGGACACATTTTTATTTTTTTTTAAAGGAATGAAAAGTAGGTGAGGCAGCAAAGTTTCCTGTTGTTCACTGTTTTTCTCTCTTTGTGGGGTGACTTGTTCCACTGCCTCCTATTATGTTTACTAATGTGTAGCTTAAATTGTCAGTTAAGCTACCTCTCAGTTTAGCCAAAGGTTTTAATATAGGAACATAAGGAGATTACAGGAACAAATTGTCAGGAGAAAAGAAAGCTAAAGACAACGGTTCTGATCCCTACACAAATAAAGAAACAAGACTTTCTTTACACAGAGTATCCCATTCTTACCAAATCCAACAGATAAAATTCTGCTAGACTGCCAGTGTTATTTCCTTCTCTGCTATTAATTTTAAAAATGCTGCAGGCAGGAATGTTTTGCAGATACTTGCTTTAAGATACAAATAGTTATCCAAATGCAAATAGGAAAATACAATATTTTTTTTTTTCCTGGGAGATGGAAAATCACTTGAAAAATTCTTCTACACTGTGTCCAAAATACCAGCAAAACATTTGTGCACTTCAGTGTCCCAAGGCAATGTTCTGAGAATGATGCCAACCATCATCGATTTCCATTTCGGAATGATTCCTTTATAAAAGTGTTTTGGTTTGAACAACCAAAAGCAGCCATAAATGATTTCCTTTCTCAACGTTCCCATGTTCATTCTCTGACAATTGTCCACATGAAAGATTTATCTTTGGTGGGTGGGTAGCAGGGAATGCAGAAAATCACAGGTTAGCACAAAAAGGGTGGGGTGTTTATTTGGGGGATGTGTGTTTTCTGACAGTCTCTGATGCTCCCCTACCCACACAGGCTGTCACTTCAGCATCACTTCAGCCCTCCACCTGAGAAGGGTGGGCTTCAAGACCACTACAAGTTCAGCTGGCTCAGACTTAGACCTGGGATTACCCCTTTGTGACATTAAAGTGCCAATAATATATGCACCAACCTTGCCAAATCTCTCTCTGTCCTCTGCTTGGAAAGCGTTGACTCCACAAAACCTCCTTTTAGATGCCAAATTCATTTATTTCAATTCCTGTGCTGGAGTCAGCTTCCAAACAGACTCCACAGCCCTTTGCTACAGCTCCTGCTCTCAGTTGGCCGAGCTCTGAAGTGCACTAGAAAGGCTGATATGTTCCTGGAGATGAAAGGCTTCTCTTTACTTCACTCACCTGAAAAAATGGCTTTCAAAGCTGTGCTAGAGCTATTTCCAGCAAAGTTCACATTGATGTGTTTCAGTTATTACAGTGGCATAGCACATAACATGGCCATAACTGCAGATGGGGTAGGGAACTTTAATAAAAAGTGTTACTTCCAGGGTGCTAGGGTTATTACTGTATTTCCAAGACAGCAAGAAACCAAGGTCATGTATCTTTAGAAGATACCTCCTGTCAGCCAGGACAGAGTAATAGACTGCCTATGAGCTCTAGACCATCTCAGGAAACCAAATAAGTGTAAATTGTGAAATCAGAGTTCATAAAAAACCCCAGCCTAGACTGCTCCTGTGGTTCCCTTACACAGCCAGCCTGTCCCTTTCAGTGTTAAACTATAACTCCTGTGAATTTTAACTAGGAATTCAAGGTGGCCCTCTGCTGCCAAACTGCCCAGTGAAGTCACTGGAGCACAGAGAAATGGTTTTGAGGGCAGCAGGTTTACATCCACTCTTTAATTTCAAATATATGGGGCCAAGTTGCTATGACAGCAATGGCAGTGCAGATAGAGGGTGAGACTTGATCCTTTGTATTTGCAATGTGCAGGCCCATAAATTTCACCTACCACACATGCAGCATGTCCAGACATTTGAAACCCAGGGAAGTACCACAGAAGAGTTCGTTCAGTGCCCATTACAGGGATATTTCAGTGTAAAACAAAACACAGAACAAAACAAATCAAAAAAAAAAAAGAAACAAAACAGCAGTCAGCTGAGGTGTTTTCTTATGGATGGGGACTGATTAAATATCACCTGAAAACATAACATGGCTTTTAAAGCAAGCTCCCAGGAGTGGGGGAAGCAGAAGGCTCTTCTGTGGAGTTGGACAGCACGTTTAGCTCGATCTCTGCTGTATTTAATCCATGCCCCCCTTGCCCACAGGCAGGGCTAAGGAACAGAGCTCATAAGTTGCTAGTCCTTCAGGTCTACAGGCTCAGGGAAGCAAACTAGGAGTGTTAAAGAGGAATAGAAGAGCTCTGAGCTTCCTTTGTTTCATGAGAAACTCAGTATATTGTCTTCATAACGTAGACAAATGCTACAAAAATTTTGTGTTTTTTGTGGACTCCAATGGCTCTCAAGACTTTCTTAGCAGCTCTTTTTAGTGGGCAGCTGGTGGAGACCCCAGAGATGAACCCCAAGGTTTGGATCTGTGTGTATGTTCTTGTGTACAATTATAAATTAAACTCCTCCTCTGTATTTTACCACTACTCAGCCTCTTGCTTTTATGGACAGTGATGTTTCCTGCACAGATTGTGCTTCCTAACAGCTAGACAGCATCCTTTTAAGTCAATCACACTGTCACAGGGCAGTTTTGGAGACAAATACTGATGTCAGCCATTCCCTGACAGGTTGCTGTACAAGTCTGTCCAGTGAGCTCGGAATGGAGCAGCACATGAGCCCCTTCCTTGGCTGGTTGCTGAAATGTTCAGCTGCTTTGTCAAGACAGACAGGTGTATCCAGCTGGGACCTGCTGCTTTTGCCTTAGATTAGAGACAGAAAATGCCTCAGCACTAAATATTGCTTCAGGAAACTTACTGTGGAATATAAGCTGCTTGCATTTTCTTTCCAGATCTTGATTTGATGGGGCTTTTTGGGGTTTTGCTTCTTTCAGAGAATCTGCTTCATTTGTATGCACTTATTATTTCTCACCAAAATCTCGGTTTTACAAGGATTATGTGAAGGAAATGCTTTAAATATATTAAAAAAAGATATACATTCCCTTGATGGTTTTCTCTACATTTTGAGATCTAAGGATGTCCAAAAGGCTTTTTAAATCAAATCCCAAGTTATGAAATATTATACAAAACACCCTCCCTAGGTGCAGTATTTCTTCATAAGAAAAGTTACTCCATCTACTTTAATTCTGTCTGCAACCAAATTTTATTTGTGCCTGTATTATGCTTTCATTCCTCTTCTAAAATATTATTTCCTTTGTTCCACACCTAATTTAAATCAAGAGAATATTAGAAAACAAGAGGATGGCACAAAACTTCATTGTCTATAACAGTGCAGCTATGAATGCTTAATGTGTGTGGGACTTAGGCAACTAAAGGCCCTGAGGGGAGCTGGGTGTTTGCCCAGCAGGGGCTGCTCACCATGGCTGGGGTTTGCAAGGTCACAATCTCCTGCATTTCTTTTTTTCTGCATCACAAACATTACCAAAAATACTCCCAATATACCTTCCACAGAAGTCTCTTGGGTTCTGATGCAAAGCCAGTGGGAGTCTTCTCACTGCCTTCCATGCATATGGGATGGAGACCCAAAGCAGAAGGCAGCTGGGGAAAAACTCCTTCACAGATGCAATTCTGAGTTTGTTCTGGTTTTTGTTTGTATTTTTACTTGCTATTACCAACCTGTTCCCATTCTCCAGGCAATTCTTAAAAGAGCTCATTACTAAGAGGTGGCAGAAGGAAAATGATATGAAGTGAAAGCAGGTGTTTCCAAACAGGAGAATCTTTCTTTCCAGAAAATACCCAGAGTGAACCTGGAGATGAGAACTGTCAATGCTCTAATGGTGTGACAGAGTCTGAATGGGGCAGGATGTAATGAGAGCCATCTTCAGTGTGCTGACCAAATATAGCACATGAAAAGAGTAAGGAGAGAGATTTCTAAAGAGTTCTGCAGCTGAACAAGAATTGGATCAGCTTTATTTGGGTATTTCCTTTCTGGCTGCCTTTTGCTTGCAACTTGCAAAACTGCAGTGATGATACAGTGAACTCAGGGGCAGACTATAATCCAGAAAACACCATTTTCTGGTGGTTTGCTGATGCAGATGGCAGAAAATCTCTCAATTTTTCTTCCTGGGAAACATTTCTGCTGGCTGTAAGACAGGTCATGTAAGGTTGTAAAAAAAAACCAAACCAAAAGCAAGTAATGTTTTATAAAATTTTGATTCTAAATATAGAGATGATCCAAATTTTAACCTTGTGTGATTTTCATATGTGATGATGCTTTTGAAGCTCTGCTAAGGTTACTGTACAAGGATATCAAATTCTTTATTCTAAAATGCTTTCATATGCTTGAAGATGAAAGCTTTGAAGCACAAATCTTAAAGAATATCCAAAAATGAATGCAATGTTTATTTTTTTCAGAGTTCAGTTTGGTTTGGTTACTTTGAGTAATTATGACTTATCATTATTTGGACATCTAATAATGGGAGATACCTTCCTGACAAGATCTTACTGACAAAAATTGGCTCCCTCTGTGTTGAGAGCTGAGGTTTGCTCTTGTTTTCATTCCCACTATTTTTCATAGTCTCTGATGTGGCTTTTGGCTCATGGGTCTCACCAGGCTTTTTAAAAATCCCTTCCCTGGGAGTGTTCTAGGAGAGGCTGGATGGAGCTCTGAGCATCCTGGTCTAGTGAAGGTTCCTTGCCCATGGCAGGGAGTTGGAATGAGATGAGTTTTAGGGCCCCTTCCAACCAAATCCCTTCTGTGATTCTATGATTGATCTCCTCCCAGCTGAATTATGCTCAGACTGAGGGCTGAATTCTAAACTAAACTGGTGAAAATCCAAAACAATTCTGCAGCATATGGTGTGATGTGGCTATTTGGTAAGAAGTCATAGATATATTGGTGATGCTGACAGAGGGAGTGGGAGCTTGAATTTGAATATGGAAACAAATTTGGATGGGTGACGTCGGCTGCCTTGGACTGGTTTAGAATACAAACTAAATGTGTGAAGCAGCAAATTCTCCAGTAATCATGAAATCAATCAGAGGAGTTGGGGAGAGAAATGGAAGGCTTTTCCACCAGGTAGTTTAGATTTGCTTGGGCATGTGATTCTTTACAGCCATCAGCGCTGATTGAAAGTCTAAAGCAAAGCCTTGAAGGAAAACCTGTGATTTATGATAAAAAGAAATAAATCATTCCCTTTTTCTAGCAGAAGAAATGTGACCATCTGTGTTTTCAGCAACCTTCTGTCTCATTTCCTCATCTTCCCCTCTGAACAATGTCCTGACTGACACTGGGGATACCACGTTCTTCCTGTCTAGGAATCTCTCTGGCTGACTGCTATGAATTCTGAGTACCCATGGATAGGATCCCCAGAGGCTTAATCTCCCCAGGGCTGGATTAAATAGATTTGAAACTCAAATGCTAAAATAATGCTGAGAAGAGGTGTGTGTCTCTGCAGCCATTGTTCAAGGAAACCCTTGTTTAGTTCCCCTGCTGTTTCCTTTCTATATGTGTTCACAAGGAATGGAAAGATCATTAAAGGTTCCACAAACTCATGAAGATTCAGAGCTGAGCACAGGGCATTTGGAGTTTCTTCCAGGTGTTTCATTGAAAATCAGATACTGATTTGCAGTTTGTTGCTCTTGACTATGTATTAGAATATTTCCACTGCCTTTGTTCAAAGTTCAGTGTCTTGAATCATCCCCCAAAAAGCCAGATGCCAGAATTCTTGCCTAAAGCTTTAAGGAAAGGATGCAGAAGGTGATGGGATCTGGACCAGTTCTTCTGCACCTTCTGAAGGTCGGCCTGCCTTATCAGGTGCACTTTGAAGATACTTTGCCAAACACAGCATGTGATCTTTCTACTTCTTGGTGTTTTTTTGTGTGCATATCCACACCTTTTGAATGACACTTGGGAAAGGCAGGCACATCATTTTTGCTCCTGTTTTAAATGACACATCAGGCAGCAGGCTTTAGGAAATACTCAATCTTAGTCCTTTAATCCTCCTTGAATGCTACTGCACTGCTGCTTTACTCACAGTAGGTTCTGGGGTTTGTGTGGGTGTGGAAAGTGAGGAGAGTCACTGTGGCAAATGAAGTATCCTGAATTGCAGCTATTACACAGTGTTAAGTAATTGCCCTTGGTAAGAAGTGATAGTAGAAAATAATAGTATATTCATTTTGTTGTTGAAAATGGACTGTCTAAGCATATATCTGAAAATCCTAATTAAATTCAATCTTGATGCTCACAGCAGATAAGTACAATGAAGATTCTATGAGATTTTCATACATATAAATACTTACTATGCAGCATAACTAAGTAGTTGACGCCATCAGAAATCTACCCTTGAAAAACAAGAAAGGAAGAAAATGTCCTTTCTTTTGTAGTCAGAAAGAAAGTATTGACTATGCATGTGGCACATTTTGGATGTCACTAGCTGTAAGATATATTTCTTTATAAACATGACAGCTCTACTAAGCATGGTACAAAAATTTCCCTGTATGAACACAGCTAAACTTGTCTCTTTGAGAATGTGCTGAATGTTGTGTCTTTTAATGTGACATCATCTGCACCATTGGTTCCTGGTGCAACTATGGCACACACTTGCACTGGGCTTTGAGATTATGCAGCATGTTTATCCACCCACTGTATATTCTTTTATACAGTTTTGTACTGGAAGTTTTGTCTCTGGTGCTTAAATGACAGTTTTATTTTGTTATTGTATTTCTTATTGTCAGGGAACGCTGTCCATGCCTCTACATGTCAAAAGCTGGTGGAAACACAGTGATGCAAATTAAAGTAGTTCAGATGACTACAAATGTTGAGCAGCTACTCTTCATTAATTAAATTGACTTGCAGCTCATTACTGGCAATGTAGGACAAAATTAGTAAACTTCTCTTTGCGTGTTTCTCTCTCAGGTTGCAATGCAATAAAGTGAACTTGACTTCTGAGGCAAGGCTCCTGCCAGGGTTACTTACAGACAGGATGAGGTGAAAATGCTTGTTTACTGATATGCTTATTCCAGACTGAGAAATTAGATTTTATACCTAATGTTCTCCATTTTATATTTGACATGAACAATAATATTTGGCAAATCATTCTGAGGTTCCAGTTCAGGAAACACATTTTGATTAGAGACTCAGAATTGCATGAAAACATAACACCAGACATAACCTTTCTTTTTGTCTTGTGATTCTTGTTATGAATCCAGTGACTTTCCAACATCTAAATCTTTATTTGCATTTCTTTCCCTCCCCCTTTTCGCTCCTCAGAGAAAATGATTTAAAAACAGCAGCTTGTTATATCACCAGAGTTAGTTTACCTGAAAACATCTGATGATAATGTCATCAAAACTGTGTGTTCTGAGCACCCTCCACTTACAGCTAAAACACCTGCTCTTTCCTCATGGCAGATATGCCAACACTGGCTTTATAATGCTCAGTCAGAGATCTATCTTATGATAAATCCTCATATGTTCCAAGTTTGCTACTGGCTTTGCTGGAAATCTAGATAGGGAAAACAGGGAGAGATTAAATACACACAGATTGTGAGCCTGTGACTGGAAAAATTGCACTGATCTTAGGTTCAGGTCCTTAAATGAGAGCAACTGTAGCACCTATCAAGTGCTCATAAACAGAAGGGGAGAAGCTGGGATTGGAGAGAAAGGGATGGGGGGAGCAGATCAGAGTCAGATGTGATCCACCCTCCTTGTAGATTAGTCCATCTTCTAAGTTGTACTGCTAATGGAGAATAATTATCACTTATTAATTTTGCATTATCTTGGCAATTGCAACTCAATAGCACCATATGTCACAAAGCTTCTCTTAGATGAAAAAGAGAAAATCCTCTTGACTGCAGTGTAAGAGGAAATAGCTCTTTTCATCATCTCAGCATTAATCTCAGGGAGAAAACTCTCCAAGACACGCATGTTGCACATGAATGAAAAGGTGCCATAACTTCCAGGGTATTTCTCGGTGTTATCAGCTGTACCTGGGACTAAACATTACACAGATCTTCAGCAGCATCTCTGCAAAAACGCTTTCAGAAAAAAATGAACTTCATTTGTCTAATTTTTGAGAATTATCCCTTCAAATATAGTGATGTTACAAATTTTGCTCAAACCTAAAATGACAGATAAATCAGAGGAATTTTTCTTTCTTCATTATGTGAAGACTTCCAATATGTTTCCCAGTATTTTACAATAACTAAATAAAACCCCCAACTTTTAGGCAAAAATTGAGTGGGAAAACCAAGGAATTCTTTCGTTAATGCTCCTTTACAAGAGACTAATGGTTATTTATTATTGACATTTGACTGAGCAGCAAAAACAGAATCCCTAACTTTTGGCAGTTGCATGTACTACTCTATTAAAAAAAAAAAATTACCATACATTGCCCTAAAGAGTAAAACATGCTCAAAGCCCAAAATGGCAGTGTCAGAGCCTAAAGCCAGAGCCTGTAAGTCACTGAGGAAGCTGTACCAAGTAACCAGAGGAATGAAGCTTGGTATTAGTTCCCAAGTAAAAGAACAAAACCTGTATGGTTAAATTTGCTTTAAATGCTGCACAGATCTTTCCAAAGGCCTGCAATTACTGCCCAAATGCTAATTTTGCAAACACTTTCAAACTATGTAAAAATCCCTCTTCATATAAAGCAAACTTTAACTCATGCTTTCCCTCTCCTACTCATCACCAACAGAAAGCTGCTACTGCAGAGTACAGAAACAGAGCATCTGAATCTGAAGAAAGCCACAGCTATCCTAGGATAAAGTCCTGCTTACAAACATTTATCTACCAAAAAAGCATCTGCAATTTCAGACCACAGTGAAGAATTTACCACAAACTAGAAATCAGCCATGTCTGCTGAAGTGAAATAAAAGTATTACCCACCATCAGGGCACTCATTCACACAGTTTCAATCTACAATTCATCATTACCCGAAGGCACAGCCCCCGTAAACCCAGCAGCAGAGCACCAAGTACTAGTACAGAAAATAGTTTGCACCCAGGCACAGGAAACATGCTGCATGATTAAGGAGAACACAAAAGCCCGCTGATATTAAGTTATTAAGCCCCATCTCTGTCCAAACAGTGTCAAACACGACTACAGAACCCCCCCAAGGCGAGCAGTTCAGCACAGGACACACAGCAAGCACTCCCTGCAACACCCACCCAGCCACACAAAGCAAACCAGACAGTCCCTGTCACTGCAAATCCACTCCATCCCCTCACTCCATTTACAAACAACAACAAAAATCATGCAGCCCTGACGCTGCTCCCGGACTGGAGGTTGTGTCTCTCCCAGCAGAAGCAGCAGAGGCTTCAGCTCCTGCTTAGCCCAGGGCAGCGGTGCCTGCTGCAATTCCCCAGCACTTACTGCATTGCTTTTCAGCGGAGTGAAAGTGGCTGCTCCTCCCGGGCACACATGGCTCGCTCAGCCGGAGGGTTCTCTATTCAGCACAATTCAGCTCCAAAGTCTCTGCATGTGGAGGGGAATTGCCTGCGCTCGGTACTGGGGGTTTCTGGCTGCGGTGGCTGCTCACCCTTCCCATTGCCTCTGGTGTATGCTAAGTAAGCAATCCCCTGGGTCTTCATAACGAGAGGATGAAGAGTCACAGCTTTGGAGAGCAGATAAGGTGTTCTGCCGAGAGCCTCTGTGCTGCCATGGCATTTTAAAGGCAAAGGGGCTGGGGATGCCTCATCTCGCTCCACAGTTCTGTATCGTGCAAGTTGTTGTATTCTGCAATTTACAGGGGATTTCTCAGCCAAAGGTTAATTTATATATTTCAGAGAGACCACAAGTTAACAATACAAATTCAAGCCAATGCATTTTCAAATGTTGAGGAACGCACTCTGGCAATTGAACTAAATCTTCTGTTTTTCAGAAGTGCAAGTGAAGGGGAGGGGTTTCCCAGCTCTGAAATGCACTGTACCAGCCCTGCTGGATACAGTCAAAAAGTAGTAGCTTAAAACTTCATGGATTAACATCTGAGATTTAACAGGCTCCAAGCACTGCTCTAGTCCTGAAGGAGGGACTGTCACCCTCGTCCTTTGTCCGCCGTGTCTGTCCTTTACGGGGGCTCCTGCATGCAGACGGGGCACAATTAGCGAGCAGTAATAATGAAAAGGCAGAATGACCAAGAGCCACAGTGCCACTAATTTCCCGTTAGGGGCCCTACTTTTTTTTTCACTGTACTGTTTCACTCTGTGCCTTTGGGAAGCTGTGGGGAATTGCCATAACCAGCTGGGGTAGGGGCGAGTGGATTTGTGAAGCCGAACCACCGCCCGCCCCAACCCTGACCTTCAAAGGGACTCTCAGGAGAAAAGTCCCATTCTGGGGCTGTGTTTACCTGTTACTTGTTACCTCCTGCAGTTGCTAATTGTGTCTAACCATGTGCGGCAAATCCGTGAAAACAAACACATTGCGGTGCTGTGGGCAAAAATGGGGATATTTTTTCCCACATAGGCACTCCCCAATAGATAACACAGGAATCATTAATAAACATTTCCTAGGACCAGGTGCTGTGTGAAGTGTTGATTCACTCATCCGCCCTGGCTTTTGGGCAGGGGAGATTTTCTCTGCCATTGATGGGAGCATTAAGATATCATGAGAAGAGCAGCAGCTTTTGGTTGGTGAGGGAAGGTTTTGACCCCCTTAGCAAAGGCTTTGAGCATCCCCAGGGGCTGATTATCCTTTCAGATAGCAGGGGGAAATCCCAGCCACCAAAACAGTGTGGCTAATAAATTTTTCAAGATTATTAACTGGATTCTTTAGAAAAAGGGCAGTCAAGGACAGGCATATGGAAATAGCCCATTTCCTCTTTGAAAAGTGTTTTATTAGCTGGACTTCAGTATCTTCTGGAATTTCTATATAAACGCAGCTTTCTATGATACCTGCCAGCATCATTGGTCCTGTACCTATTGTTTTCTGTGCTATAATTTCTGCCTGTGAAAATGCCAAAAATACTCAGTCTTCCTGGCTGACAGATGTTGCTGGAAAGGTGCTGCTTTGCACTTTCACAAAAATAACACCTCGGAGGAGAGGGGAAACCAGCACATATCAGTGTCAGTGCCAGTGGGCTCCTATGAAATGAGAAGACATTTCTATAGTAGCAAAACTGACCTTTTTTTCTCACTCTTGTGCTCACAACTGTATTTAGCACCTCAAGGTAACAAATTTGTTGAGTCATAGAAAGCAAAAACCAGCAAAGCTGCCTTGAATTTTAAGTTTGTTTTGTACAGTAATTATGCTTTATGTGTGCGTCTTCACTTTTAAAATGCAGACAAGGCACAGTCCCTGTCCCAGGGAGTTTCCAGTCAGGTCAGAGAAAATGAACATGTAACAACCAGGATTGCCAGGTGACAGCCTTGTTGCAAGCAAAGCAGGAAAACCTGGATGGATTTGGGAGCTGCAGTACTGGTAGCAGAAAACAATTAACTCACACTGAAGGTTCTCAGCTTTTATAGGACCCTGCAGAAAAGCACTCCAATTTTCCTCTTTATGCCTCACCCTTCTGGAGTATATTGATCCTTCCAGTAAGTCCATTTACTTTCCTTGGTTGTGATTAAGATATAATGGATTACTTTAAAGTATGAGTTGGACAAAAATAATCAAGTCAGGAGCATAATTAGGTGTGGACCTTTTCAAAATTCCAGGAAACACCAGCCCTGGCCACGGGTAGATAAGTAATTATTCTAACAAGCATAATAATCTCATGTTCTGGAGCTGTGGTGAGGGAAGGATTATAGATTTCAGAGGATCCTTTTCCTTTGGTTTTCTGGACTCCTTGCCTCAGTTTAATAACACAGGAACTCTGCTATGCTAACACATCACTTTCTGCAGGTAACAGTATTTTAAACCCTGAAAACAAAGAACCAGGCAACTGATTTACTGGGGAGAGGCACAAAGGGCGACAGCATGGACTCAAAGCCTCGAGGAGACATTGAAAGCCTAAAGGCACAGTTGTGCCTTAACCAAAAACCCCACAAAGCAAAAAGAGACCCAAAACTGTCTTTGCAGTCATTCAATAAAAACCAAATATGTTGTAAAATAACTCTCCCAGTTAAGGACAGACCAATAAACAGCCTGGAAGCGTGGGGCTGTCAGGTTGTTGTTGTGTAGGCAGGTACCAGTGACTAAGAAGCAGTGTTGCACAAGATGATTTAACTGAGGAGATTTTCCACACCAGCTGGAGAGTATATTGTATTTGCAAGCTGCAATAAAGGAGAATTGAATTTTAACCTTCCTTCTAGAGAAATATAAAGGGTTTATAATTGAGTCTGGACATGTACTATTGAAGAGAGCCATACAGTGCAGAATGCTTGTCCATGAGAAAAGTAAACCAGTTCAGGTACAAATTTACACTTAGTGTAAATTTGTTTTTTTATTTGTCATAAATATATAAATATTTATATATTAACAGCATAGCTGTGTAAAGAACAGGCTCTGATGCTTAAAAAAATTTGGTGCAGCCTGAATTAGTGTTACAGGTTAATTGCAGCTGCATTGACTATTCCTAGGAATATCCTGGCATAACTTGGGGTAGTTACTGTACAGCAGGGTGAAGAGCATGGTGTGCCCAGTGGGAAGCTGAGCTGCAGGCCAGTGTCTGCAGGAAGAGCACCTTGTCACTCCTTGTTCAGCTGGGCAGGACAAAAATGGGGAGAAAGACACTGAGCAAAGGCTGCTCAAGTCACTTGAGGCTTCAGAGGACTTGGAGAGTACAAAATCAGGTTACAAAACACCGAGGGTGTTCTGTGCCTCCTCCCAAAGTTAGGCAAAAGATCATCCTTTTTCCTTAGATATTTAAATAAACTGTGTGATTCAAATTTGAATTATTCTCTTGCTTCGTCATCTTCCGGCTGGCTCCATGGTCAGCTGCTCACTGCAACCTCTGCAAATCAAGGACTAGGAAAAGGACTTCCTTACCACACATCATCTCGTGATGGTAATTAGAGGAAAATCTGCCTGATACTGTGTCCTAGAAGAAAAATAGTTATAAAAAATAGACATTTGCACATTAAGAGTTAGGAGAATCTTGGCTTCTTTTATGTGTAAGATCAGATGTGCATCCACACTGAATTAAGTTGTCACAATTAAATTATGTTTCATGTGTGAGAGGGACACTGTTCCCTACCTTTAGTGCTGATGATCTGTATGTTGTTATTCCACAATAATTTAACCCAAGATGAATGACAAACACCTTAATTTTCAGCATAAGCTTATAGCTACAAACTAATCATTTAGGAATCTACTTGTTTCAGATGAATTTTCCTGAATATGTCCACATAATCAGACCCTGTAAAAGTGGATGCATGGGGATTATGCTTGCCTTCTCTAGCAGGACATTCCCAAATCTTTCTTAAACTGATTTCATTGTATTCCTTTCGAGATATTACAGCTCTTGAAGATGAGGAGAAAAAGGAACTGAGTATTTAGCCAGCAAAGCATCTCATTTGAATTACAGACGTGCTTTCTAATTTAATGGGACACTTAACTGCGGGGATCAATATCTTAATTAGCTTATATTTTTCTCTTAAATTAACAGATTCCATACTCTTCTATACTCTGTTTCAGCTTTTCCTCTTTAGCTTCTCTGGATGTTCTTACTCCTACTATACAAATAAAATGCATTATTTAATTAACAACTTTTCATCCATAATGTTTTCCAGCTAAACCCATGGGCTCAACTTTACTTTCCTTACCCTTTCTATACAGTTGTTCTCTCTCAGCTCAAGAATTTGGGAAAATTCCCCTGTCACAAGGGAAAATCCAGTCCTCAGTAAAACTGAAAGTGGGATCATGGAATTTGAACTTCATCTAATAGAATATTTAAGATGAATTTACATAAATTGTATTCTCTGTGCCCAAAAATGCATTAGACCCTTCACAGTTGATGAGAAGCCCAGCCCAGCCCTAAAAAATCCTTCATTTTGGCAAAGATATGTGCTCTGAGAGGATGGGCTCTGGAGCCATGGGAAGCTGTGGTTTTGAATTTCATGGTGAGAGAAAAAAGAGCAGAATGTTACTGAGGAAAGCAGATGATGTGAACAGAGAGGTATGCAGACAGCCCTGATTGTCCATGAAATCACAGAATGTCTTTTCTCCAAACACATTTTGCATTTGGATCTTGCCACTGGAATTTTTGGGGAACTGACCCTGAAGGCTCACGTGTTTGTTTTGGAGGTGGTTTTGACTTGAAAAGAGACATTCTTAGGCTGAAAGTTACGTGGTGCAGGTTTGATTTGGCCAACTTGGGGAGGAGAACTTGAGGCAGTTGTGGCAAGAGACTGGAGCTACTGAGAGCCCCAAACAGCAGCTGAGGAGGGCTGGGGGTGTGGAAGAGCTCAGCTACCCCTTCAATATGCTGAAATAAAAAGGAAAGTGAGACCTGGAGACTGTGAACAGCCCCAGCTACCCCAGACTATGCCAGGACAGAGGCTGGGAATTCACAGCCCTGACACAGGCCATGGGATGAAGCCAGGACAGGTCCCTTACTGCTCTTCTGTGATAGTTATTCATTGCACAGCATGAGAGAAAATGAACTTCCTTTCCCATTTGAACAGTATTAATTCTACCTATCAAACTTCCTTTGGTATTGAAAATTCAGAAGAATAAAACAAATTATTTTATGTAGCCAGTTCCCAAAAGCCTCCAAGAGAATAAAAATTGAATGGGATCTTCTGAGAAATGTTTATTTCTCTTCTGTATTTTTTGGGAAATGTATGATCTGATGACCTCCTTATCTGTGCATCTTTATTCTTTTTCTCCTCAGAGCTGAAGTCAAACACTCAAAAGGCTGGGTCAAAAGAATTGCAGTAGCAGAGAAAGCAATCTGGCTGAAAATGAAGGAGTTAGCAAAATGGGTCTTTTATGCAGCCAGCTTCTACAAAGAGAAAGTGCAGTGCCTGTGCTGTCCTGTTAATGTTCTTCTGACTTAATTGAGTCAGGAGCTGGGCTGAGAGAGGAGTTCAGGTCTGAGGGTCCATAGCACTCTCTGAAGCTGTGTGACACAGTTGATGGTGGTCTTGTGCCAGTAATGCTTTGATGAATCTACTGAGAAATATTTAGAAGCAACACCTGTGAGTGACATTCCCAGCCCTGTGTTGGTCCAGGGCAGAACGGGACTGCTCCTGTCTTTACAGTCTGTGTGTGATGGGGCTGTGAGTGCTGAGCAGAGAGTTAATGAGCCCTCATGAAAGCAGAGAGCTCCTGCTGCTTTGCAGAAACTGTGCTCAGTCTCTCAGTGGAACAGTCAAAAGGAGTGTGGGTCCTGCTCTGGGAGGTTGGTGACCTGGGACTTGATGTTGCAGCGATGGGAGGGACTCATCTGTCATCTCAGAGGGCGTCTCTGGGCAGACACTGACTACTAGAATTTGTTTCAACACATGAATTTTAGCTTATTAGCTAATGTCTTAATGCATCAAGCAGTTAATAGCTGGGTGTGAATCTGTTTTTAATGCTTTGTATTAAGCAACAACTTAAAACTTGTGAATTAAGGTGTCTAGGAACAAAACTAAATCAAAATATAATTACAGCAAGTTAGACTTTGTTAAGAGATGGGAAGAATCTCAAACCAAAAATGGGTTATTAAAGGATGGATCATCAGACTGTGGGTAATAGGGTCATACATTATGCCAGGCTCCCTTCAAATGTTTGCCATTGTCCATGGCATGAATCCCTTGGAACAGCATGCAGGTAAAAAATGCATCATATCTGGAATGTGTAAGTCACAGATGAGGAATAACAGCTACGAATTATCTCATTCAGCTGGGCATAATTTTCAGATTATGTTGTTGTTACTCAGCATCACAAGACATTTATGACCAGGAGAACCAAAATGAAAATATGGGCTTGGAACACAAAACGGTTCATCATGCCAAATGAAAGTTGTTTGGGTTTTGATTTTTTTCTCGAGAGCAAATCATGCATTCCTGCCATGGATGCTTTGGGGTTTCTGGGCAGGAAGCAGGCATCTTGATACAGGTCAGAGAACTGCAGGGAAAATACCTTCAAACAGAAAACTTCCAGTATGCCCTATTGCTAGAGAGAATATGTAAAAACCTAGGATCCAAATGGAGAAAATTCCAAACTGACTGGTTGTTTTGGAATGCCCTTCAGTGGATCTGATGCTCCTCTGGAAGTGGAATGAAGCCAGGATCTGCCCTTGAGTTAGTGAGCTGAGAGGTGATGGGCTTTGGGTGGGACGTGTCTCTGCTTTGCTGTCATAGTCCTATTTCTTCTGCAGAGCATTTCTTGGTTCTATAAAAGGCATCACTTAATGCTCCCAGCTTTGTTGATTAGACAAAATAATTTTCCAGGCTCATCCTCTGTGATTTCCAAGGGGTGCAGTAAAACAGTATGCCAAGCCCAATTTAGATAAGAACTATTATCTCTGAGGTTTTCTGGCTGATGTGCTTGGTAAGATGCTTAAATTGCACCTGTGGGCTTATTATCCAGCCACACCACAAACCTCACTGTGGGCCTGAGACAAAGCTGCAGGAATAGGAGTTTCATTTCACTCTTGTACCCGTTATGTATTAGTCTGTTCCATAAGTCAGTGCTCGATTTGGCACAAATGATCAGCTCTGATTAGAGCTGCAGATGTAGAAGGAAGAGCAAAGTTACCTCTGTATCTTGATTTACCTACTACCTGTGTCTCCTATAAAACAGTACAGCCTTTAAAATTACCAGGCAGTGAAGGGAAAAAGCTGCATCGAGATAATGAGGAGTTTTCTGAGAAATGCAGCTCATTCATTAGGACTTCATTCATTGCACTGTCATAGCAAAAGATGAACAGAAAACTTTCAGTTACTACTTCAAATAAAATCAGCTGAGCTTGGGGACAAAATAAATCAACCTCAGGCCTCAGGCATACGACGAACAACAATTCCAGTTGAGACCTCCATTTCTTTCTGATGAGTGTCAAACATTATTAAAAAATCATGAATGCAATTTTTTTTCTGTAAACAAAGAACGCTTCATTATAATATCTGCCAGCTGATCTTCTATGCCAGCATATATCAGCAAAGAAAATTAAATGCCTTTCCTTGAAAAATAAAACAGAAAATAAAATTAACTGAATGTAGGGGTTTTTTCATACTTAGAAGGTCCTGGTTATATTGCCTGTATATTTATTCTGCTGCAACCATCTTTTTTAATCAAAATAAATCTCTATCTCTCAGCTGTCTTAGAAAAAAGCTCTACTCTAGTAAAACTGAGCTCAATTATAACAGTTCATTACAGCAAACAAAAAACTCAGTTCCCCAGAGAAAAATAACATTAAGAACGACGAGTTGTTTGC
>JACBWW010000021.1:13922713-13936556 GCA_020086605.1 Lanius collurio
ATTAGCCAGACTGTTCTTTCTACACAGTGGAGAAACTTCTTGTCAGCTCTACTGAAAAGGATCTCCAGAGTTCTGATATCTTTGTTCATCAACCACCATGAGATGGCTGAGTTGCAGAAATAGCTGGTGTTCCTATGCATTACTGGAAAAACAAAGGTCTTCAAGATATGCTTAAATTAAGTAAGTAAAATAAAGTATTTCATTGAAATTGTCTAGGAGGTAAGTGCCTTTAAGTTGAATTTCTCTGGATAACACATTTTGTTTGCACATGATTGTGACATACTTTGTTTTCCCCTCCCTTTCTCCTCTTTCTCCTTCTTTCCTTTCTCTAACACTGCTCCTACACCACAGGACAGGCCACACTCAGCTTTGGTAACTTGTGATCCTCCACATGCACTTCCCTGCAGTCAATGCCACCTCTCCAAATCCATCTCCTGGCAGTTCTATTCAGAAACAGGAAGGTTCTCTACTGAAAACAAAAGCTTGTTGAGACAGCAGCGTGTAAGTGCAAGCACTGTCTGTGTGGGATGAGAGTTTATGCTTGGAATGGCTCTTTTATCTTTGAAGCCTTGAAAACATTAATAAATATTTTGGAAGCTGTTTTCCTGACTGGGGTTTGTTTGGGAATTTTTTTTGAAATCTCATCGTGCCTGCCTCCCACCCCATCCCACAGATTTGTGCTGTCTGTCTGCTATGGCTTGCCAGCCAAGCTTCAGGCTCCATGGATTGTCTTTATCTTCCTGTTTCAATGAGCTGGCCATTACATGCTACAAAAATATTTGCTATAAAACAATAATAACAGCTCATCCAAGTGGTATTCACTTAAGTATTGAGTTATTGCTTTTGAATTTGGAATTTCTTGCTCAGATCTTCAGGAAAATATTACGTTTTCTGAGAGGAAATTCCTCTGCAGTAAACATCCATAGCCCACAGCAGAACAGGGACTACTAGACAGTGACTTCCACATTGTGCTGTTGGAAAATACAGCTGTAAATATGTTGCTAAACTGCATGAAATTATCAGCATTTTATACTGAATGTTTGATGAATATTGGAATAACTATTGGTTTTTCATGGGTGCTTAAAATTCTGCCAGTGGACCTTACTGATAACCCAGTTTGCTGTGCAGCTGAGCCCATTCCCTCTCTCCTCAGTGAAATGGATGCTGTGTCAGAGCCAAACACCTGCCCCAGTTTGTGCCAGTGTGGTCTCCATGTCTGGGTCCACCCACGGATCAATGTTAGCATGGAACACCCAGCAGTGCAGGGGATTGGGTTTTTCCACCCAAGTAGCCTAAAGCTTCCACTGGAGACAAAACCATGCAGCTCATGCAGCAGGGGATTAGAAAGTCTATCAGAAATCCTGTGCCACTGAGTTTTCTGAGCGATGCATTGTCCTTGTTCATCTGCCTCCCCAAAATTAACATCCACCTGAGCAACTCTCTGCATCTTGGCTAAGGGCCAAGCGTGTTCTCAGCCCAGGGCAGGGGAAAGGAAGGCTCAAAGACTGCTCCCAAGAAACTGCCATCACAGTGGAGGCATTGACAGCCTCCTGGAGCCCACGGGAAGGCCAGGTCTTAAATCATCACAGATTTACAGCTTTGATTTGTTACCAACAGGATCCTGGCTGGAAGAAACGTGGACTAGGAAAAAGGGAGTCTTGAAGTGTGACTGAAAAGAAGAGATGGTTGTGGCTCTGCAGAGTACCCAGTGAGTGTGGGCAGGGCTGGGGAGTCACTGTGACTTTGGTACTGCCCAGCAGTATCTGGGCATTCATTTACATCTGTAGGACATTTGTATAATTTAAATAACCCCCCACGACCCTTGTGTGAATGCTAGTGTGCATGTAATTACCAACAAAAATTATCTTGCCCATAAACCGGGTGAACTGTGTATAAATCCTTGATGTCAGGGATGGGATTCTGAAATGTAAGTTATATATAGAAGGACTATAACATGCAGAAGAAATTACTCTTGCCAGAAAAAAAGATTGATTCACTGAGTTCTATTTAGCTTTTAATTTATAACAAACTTGCCTAATCTCAGTTTCTTTAGGTTCTGTTAAAATATTAAATAGCATCATATCAAATACATCCCCTGTGACATTAAAGGGAATGGAAAGCTGATGCACACATTAATTGCATTCCAAAATGTGGCATAGACCTTAATAAACCTAATTTAAACAACCTGAGAACAATGACATTTATGCTGTAATTAGAGTAAATGAAAGCTGTGCTGCACACTTTTACACAATTTTTCTGGTGGGACTTGGCCTTTCTGGCAAGGAGCACATTTCCCTGGAGTGTGCCATGTGCCAGGCCTCTTCCAGAGGTAAAACTTGCTTCCTGGAGATGGACATTGCCAAACCAGAACACAACAACAATAAGCATTATGAGAACCAAGCAGACACCACAGGCAGCCTTGAAGCAAGGCTTTCTCAACACCAGATTGGACAATCCCAGGAAAACCAAGTAATTTGTTTCCCTTTAAGGAGAACCCATTAAAATGGCGAGATATGTACCAAACCCAACAATAACAGTTTAAGATGATAAATGTTATTTTAATGATCCATATCCCTCTGGTATTCTAATCACAGCACACATGTTCAAAATGGAAAACATCCAAATCTGCAAAGAAACATTTGACATGAGATGAAAAAACACCCAAAATCAGATAGATTAATAGACCTAATTTACTTCAGAGGTATTCATAAACTGTTATAAAACCAGATTGGTCATAAGACTCTAAGTTGTTACCATATGCATCTCCCAGTTTCTGTGTTACGTTCCTTATGCTGGCAAACTGACTAATGAGTTCAAGACTGCTCCCCAGACAAGAACATGACAATTTGTGTGCTGTGCATTAGAGCACTTTGTGCTCTGCAGTGGAATGAAACATAAATTTTGCGGAAGAATTTAGATGTTCTTGCACAATCTGGTCTGGTAAAAAAGAAATTGTGCAGCAGCTTAAAGTATGTATTTAAAACTGAGAATGTCACCGAATGCAGATGAATGATGTAATGCATATATGCACTTGTATTTGCTTTCATTTTAGTTTTTTAATCTTTTACTGCTATAGCCATGATCTCAGCATTTCATTATCAGGCAGGTTTTCATATTGATAGTTTCTGTAGATCCTTTGGCTGTTCTCTCAGCTATGTCTGTTGTTTCTCTGCAATTAGATAGAGTTTGGAGGCACTTGGGACAATTGGACAAGCAGAGCAGCCAGGTAAATATGTTGAAAATAAGAGTAATTTAATTGTTTACTCTGAAACATAATGGCACTAATTAAAAATGACAATATTGTCAAAAATTCAATAACACTACCAATTCAAATATAGGCATTTGGAAAGATAGTCAAAATATTATTTTCAAAAAGCTGACCATAAAATAAATTTGCAGCTCCTTAGGGCATTGTGGCATCTCTAGGACTTTCCTTGGTACGTGTTTAAAACCCCTAACTTTTAGGTGAGGGGCTGGTGTGGCAACAATGCTTTCAAGTCCAGAAAGCTGTCATGACTTGCTTCATTTAATAGGACAGAAGTATTAGAAGTTGACTTTTGAAATGAAAGATTTTGAGATGACTGAAATAAAATTTGTAAGTAAAAAATGCTTCCACCTTTTTGCAAAAACCATTTTTTTTGGAGGAGGGAAAAAAAAAAAGGCAGCATGTTCCAAAGGAACACTTTGATCAAACTGCAGATTCTAGAAAAAGCTGTTGCACTGAAGAAATGTCATCATCTTGGGGCTCATTCAGGCAATATAATGGATACAAAAGCTAATACTTGCAATCAAGAAGGACTAGTGATACATTTTTTAAAGGGATATTAATTTTGGAAAACACTAGAACTCTAACACTGTAGGATGTCTGTAGCATCATGCCAAGTACTTGATATTAGCTGTTAATTGGCACTCAAATTCTCATTCTTTATGTGGGCATGAATGCCTGACAAGTGCTGAACCCAGGGAAGCTCTAAGCAGGAAAGGAGCCCCTTAAAACCATTCCTACAAATGATCACACCTCACTAGCAAGAGGCACATGTCTGACATCCAAATCCTGGTAGAACAGAAGCTCAGAGTTCATTAATCTTAGACTGTAACAGCTCCAAGCATTAGCAGAAAGCCCAGGTGGGTAGGGAACATGTTCCTGTGCTCCTCTGGATGAAAATGATGATGAGCTGTGCAATGGATGTCAGGCGATTTGGGAGTGAAGCTCCAACCCCAGGTGATCCCCTGGTGAGGGAAACACAGGAATTTTCTGAGTGTTATTTCTGCTGCCTGGCAGTGAAGACAGGAATAAATGAGCAGTTACTGATGAGTTCTCCTCTATTTAAATCCTGTGACATGACCCACAGCACCACACTTAGGAATTTAAAAACACTGAATCATGCCATTTAATTGTGGGTACTTGAACCTCCATTTGCTGGTGGCAGAGGGTTTTTTTTCTGAAAACACAATACAGAAAAACAGAAAGATGAAAGTTAACTTGTAGATAAAAATGTGAGGTACACAGAGTGTGAGTGCCAGAAAAATCATTGGTATTTAAAGAAATTCTTTTTCTTCCCCGTTACCTCCATGCTGTTGTAGCACAGAGTCAGCTTTGCATGTGCAGCTTTGTGTTCCAAAGTGATGCTTAGATGATTAGTAATAAAACACGACCTTGAATTCCATCACCCACAGACTGGTAATCACACAGCTTATTTCTCTTTTGCTATTGCTTTGGGCAGGAGAAAATAGAAGGATTTGCCTTCCTTATGAATACCTCAACAGCAGGGCTAATCTGATTCCATATGGTAGTAATAGAAGTTCATTTCTTTTTTTAAAAATATTTGAAAAATGTCTGAGAACAGCACTTGATATTAGTCGTGGTAATATGAAAACATTGTGTCAATATTTTTTCCATGGAAAATACTGAAAGAAAGGATGCATTTTGCAGATTCTGGTCTTCAGGACACATTCCTACTATTCAATCACCTTTACTCAAGGGTAAGGTAGTGAGAGGTACAACAAACCCCCCAAACACTTACTGAAGCTTGTGCTCATTGGGAATGAGACACAGAGTATTCAATCCTATTTCTAATTACCACCTTTCATTTCAGGAGGAGAATCCCAAAGACCTGATTTGCTGAGGCCTCTTGAAGATTGCAGATTCAGTAAGGTGGCTGAGGGCAAACAGTGGGATGCAGAACTTACCCAGTCCACGTTTTGGCACTGGAAAATGTCTAAATTATGTACATATTTCTCATTCCCAGACCTTGGTCATTCCAGAGGTGACTCTACCTGCGTGCCTCTGTAACATTCATCAGCTTTTGGGCACTCACACATGACTGGGGAGTCTTACTGTTCTCCATGGAAATAATGTGTTTCAGGCAACAGGAGCAGCAGAAGGAAACATTAGCCTGATGCTGAGGATGATTAAAGGCAAATTTAGACAAGGACCAGCTGTGTCCAGCACCATTCCAGGAAGCACTGGGGGAAGTCCCTTCCTGGGATCCCATATTATTGCTTATGGCCTGGCTAATCCCATTTCACACCTCTCCTGCCTGCACTGCTCAGTGCTCTGCTCTGCCTCCATTGGGCACAGCCACTGCCACACACTCTGCCCACGTAACACGAGGGAAACGTGTGGCCCTGTCCAGACCTCAACACCCTCCCTCCAGGGGCTTGGGAATTAGCACAATCTCTGTGCTCCTCTGTGGCTCCAATGCACCAAGGGCATTTCTGGAAAATCCTGTTCTCTGATTTTGTCTTCCATCACCGCTCAATACTCTAATTGATAGATGGTAACTTTGAGGTGAAGCACAACGTGCTTAGAATGGGAAATCCCTGACAAATCCTGTAAACATCATATTACAAAAGGGTAGCTCAGGCTCTGAGGAATCAGTCCAGAACCCCCCATTCTTCTGGTCTTTTTGGCTTTGTCTTTCTGCCTCACATCAATGGGCAGAATAAAATACATCATGAAAGAGGCAGTATGAAAAAAACTCTGTCCTGCTTATCCTCTACCAACAAAGCTTTAAAGCTATGTCCTTTGCAATTTAGCTGTGAGCATGCAGCCCTGCAGTGAAATCTATGTGCACTCAGGGAAAAATGTTGCTCTGGAGTGGCAGTAAGTGGCTCTTCCAGAAGTGTGAGTTGTCCCACGAGCCAAACAGGAGAAGCCCAACGTAACACCTCAGCCCCCATCACATTCCATTTTGCAATATGGTGACAACTGTGAAACAACTAACTACTTTTTATTCTTGTTTTCTTAAACCAGGATGAGTGCAAAGAAGATGCTGATTTTCCAGCTTCCAAACACCCAAAATTAATTTGCCTAATATTGTCTGGAAGCCTTATCCTCAAAACTCTGTGGATGTGAATACTCTGATGTTGTGAATTCAGATGAGATGAACACAGTAAAAATGCATTTCAACCTCTGGATACCCAGGACATTTAATGACAAATTTCCTCACTATTTTGTCCAGGTCAAAGCACACACCTCAGGTACTCTATAGTTTTTTTCTTTACAAGCATTCATCTCAGTTGCCTTGCAGTGCTATTTGCACTGTACTATTACTTCCTACCTCAAAAGATGCAGTTACCAAACAGGAATCTGTGTGCTGATTCTATCACTCCACTGCTTAAAATCCTGACACTCAGCCTCCTGTTTGAGGGGAATCAATACATGATCCAGCCTGGATGGACAGACATTAATCGATGTGGCATTTTACAATAAATTCAGAGCACTGGGCTAATGCTCAGAGTGGATTTATTTTGCAAATGAAACCTACTGCATGAATTCTTGTAGCTGCAGTTTGCTGGAAGCTTCAAGAGTACAGCAGAGGGAAGTATAACTCAGTATTTGCCTTGTCTCTGCCTTCTTTCCTCAGTTATTGCAGAGTTAGTGGACATTGTCAGAAACAAATCACTCAGCCAAGTGGATCTTCAGTCTGGTTAGTTGTTACATGTTGGCAACTGTTTTTAATATAAGTATATAGTAATACAATCTTATTTTTATATGTTAGCAGATATGGTAAAAGAATTGTATCATATTCAAGGTGATCTGTAAGAAGAGATAAGAAAGAAGAATTATCTCTGGCTATCTATCCAGCTATTCAAGATGGTTGCTCCTTCTTGTGAATGCAAATGCAAGAACCATAAAGCATATGGCAAGGGATGCTCCATCACTTCTAAAGCATACTTTAGCTAATGTAGAAATGAATTATGCTGCATTCCATCATTCAGGGATTAGATTTTGGAACATAATTAAGCATGTACTGCCTGGTCTTTGAGACACAGGTACACGTGTTCAGTTTGTTTTCAGAAATAAAATCAAGTAGGAAGCTACCAAAAATATTTCATGCAAGCTCTTTAAATAGAAGGCTCTGCTGAAAATTTGCATAATATCTTACTTGTGAAATGTAAAAACTGTCATAAATCATAATTCAATTTATAAGACAATTAAAGGCATGTGTTTCTCTTTTATGGTTCTTGGAAATCATTATCTTGTATAGCTGGAGAAAGTAGGATAAAGAAAGCAGAGAATTAGAAAAGAATTAGCATTAGAACACAGGGCAAATAGCAGACAGTCACTTCCTTCCCATATTTGTTTTTTCTAGCTGTCCTGAGCTCAACTGAAATAGCACAGCATGCTCCACATTCCTCAGAATTTCTTATTTTCCTTAGGACAGAGGTTGCTTTCTATGTCTCACGGGACTCAGATGGCTTTGCTGCAATTAACTGTGAAAGATTTTCTGCTATTATAGTCTCTTTGCAGCTTATGATACTCAGTAAATCTCTCTGATCAGGTAAAGAAAACCCTGTAAAGAGGATAGAATATTGTTTATAAAACTTACCAAAACACTCTTAATAAATTCTCATTTCAAACAAGGCAAAGGCATCCCTTTAGTGACCAGAAGTACTTTCCTAATGTACCATGTTCTTAAAGTATGCTCTTTAAACTGCAGTGCCATAAATGTAAATATGTCCTGGTCCTACCACTGGCTTTATTGTATGTCAGAACTTACCAATGTTTTGCTGCTTACAAATAGGTCAAGTCTAGAAATATTGTAAAACTAGAAATCACGAACCAAGGAATGAAATACTTTTTTCAAGATGTGTAGTGTGGACGCTGCATTAGTTTAATCTTTATATTTTACTACTCTCCTAGACTTTGCAGCAGAGCAGATGGGGCAGCAGGAAGCTGGGAAAAAGGCAGTTTGGTGCCACACTGAGCAGTTGAGAGAAAAAGGCCCTTTTTCCTGCAAAAGGCCAGCTCTGGTTTTACTGCTCATTTTTACTAAACTGGCTGATCTTTTACTCCAGCTAGTATTACAGCACTAGTGAGTAGGGTGATGTCACACAGTGGAAAAATTGTTGAAGAAAAAGCCTTCACCTTATTGCAGCTATGAGTGATGTCCATGTTTGTTTCTGCAGAATTTAGTTTCTTATTCCTGAAGGTCAAAAGAGATAAAGAGATATTCAGGACTCTCTACTGGTGTGGAAATCCAGGGTCTCCAATCGAGCAGGTCTCACGTTGTGCTCTAAATCATTATATCTGAATTAAAATATACCAGCCACACACCCCTTCAGAAGAAAAACTTTTAGTTCAAAATGAGATATATGGCATTTGGGGGAAAAAGGCCTGACTTGAGTAGTTCTGATCTCAGTTGCTGATTCAGTGTTGTTGCTGGAATTTATCTTTTTGCTTGTGTCTTGGGTTTATGTAAGTGGACCAGTATTGTTTATAACATTTTGGGTTTTACCCATTTTCTTTAGAGAATGTTTTAAGGGATATAATTAGGTATGCACTGTGGAAAGTGTATTCCCAGATGCTTTTTGGTCAGTTCTGCCTGAGGTAACCACCAACAGCCTCTATCAGCTTAATGATGTCTACTTCTGGCAGTGCTTCTGCCAGAGAGTGAGGTTAATGTCAGGAAATAAAATAAAATCTGCTTAGTAAACACTGTGAAGAAAACAGGTTATGTGTTAACGTGCTTGCACCAGCTATTCCTCTCTCAGGCTTTATTTTCAAGTTTCGTTGTTTAAATTTTGGTTGTTCATATGGGGTTAAGTTTATACAGACTCTGAAGAAGCTTGAAATTATAGAGATGAAGTTAAGAGATAAAAGATGTCTGTCAGGTGTTTGGCTCCCAGTCCATGCTTCCACTAGCACAGGAGCACTTGTCTGATCTCTGCCACATTTCCTAGGTAAGAGATTCTGCCACACACATTTCACCTTTAGAAGGGTTTCCTCTAATACTCAATGTCATTTTCCCTAAAGGAAAACCACTGCAGAATTTAACAGCAATAGCTGTAGAGAACATAATAGAAATTACATTTCTATACCTGCAGGACTGAATAGAGATTAATATAACTTACATATTCCTATTGAGGTGTTTTATTGCATTTTATAGGAAGAATACAATTTTCTCTTAAATTATATGGGATAGTTTAAAGAACAAGGTTGTAATTTCCTTAACAAATGCTTTTAAGACCTTCCTATGATAGTTCATGTTTTAAATTTCATCATTTTTTCTATAGCTTATTTAGGCAAGTGTGGTCACCCATCTGTGACGAAACAAATTAAAAAGGGCACATAATGTTCCAGTTTCAAGTACTTGGGTGGATGGGGTTGCTTAATATACATATATCATGCTCTTCCTAACTATCAAAGACCTTTGGATGAATTGGGTGCCATATATTAACTCAATTACAATGGAAACACAGATCAAAGAATGTACCTGGGAGGTCTTATTAAAGTATGAGACTTCATTAAAATGTCACTGGTTTTGATTACACTGGATTAAAGTGTCTGAAATTTCACTTAACTTCTTCAGGTTCCCAGAAAAGAAAATTCTACTGAGTAACTGTAAGTTCAAGGTGTCAGACCTTGTTTTTCGGTGTTGTTATTAAAGTGGACTTTTCATAAATTGGTAAAAAACACCAAAGATTTTTTGAATCCATTTTTGACACTGAATATATAATCTCATTTGCTTCAATTTATTTCCTTTTTTTGGGGGGGAGGGGTTGTTTTTGGCTTTTACTCATTCATATCCATCTTGGAAAGACTTCAGTTTTCAAAGGAAATAATAATTTAAAAGACCCTACTTTTCCTCTGTTTAGGAATTACTAGTTTTTGGCATGGGATAAACACACAGAAAGGTACAAAGTCTAGTTTTTTTGCAACTGGAAGAGCAGTGATGAGCTTTCCAAGGAAAGCTGTTATTGGGGAGCAGTTTCAGTGTGCTGCAGTGCTCACCCAATCTATTTCTGCCTCTCCAGCCAAGAAACAGAATACACGTGTGCTGAGCACTGCTATCAGTGGTAACAGCCCTCTAAATTGGAAACAATCATTGTAAAGACACCTAGCAGACATTCTCTGGGACGTAATAACAAGATTGATGTAAAAATCACTTCTCTTAATTCGTTCCCTTTCCTTTTGCTGCACATGATGTCAACACTTGTTTGTAATTTTATTAAAATGCTGACGTGCCCCCTGTTGTGATGCAGGAACAGTGAAACATTTGCATATTGCTATCTTGCAAATCCATCATATTTTGTGCTTGGTATTGATACAGGCCTGTTTAATCTCTCTGCAAGTGCCAGGGTAGGGTCTAACTCTGCCCCTGCTTTTGTTGTGAGGAGCCCCACTCCACAGGAATTAGGCCTTCAAGGTACACAGCTCAGCACGAACTTAACAAAACATGAATTCATTCAGTAACTAAATTGATTTCCTGCTTTACTATGTACATGTTTCTTAAATCACAGTGCAAGTAAAACACGGAGCAGGCACTTTCACCATAACTAGAAAATGATTTTAAGAGCAGCGATGGTTTCTCTCTCCAGTTGCCAGTGTCATGGATCTCCCCACAGACCTGGAAAGGCTCAGGACGAGATAGCAAGGAAGTAGTGTATTTCAGATAAACAGAGAAGAATTCCATTCATTCATGGATTATTTCAGGGATTCTGAAAGATTCTCCTAATACTGGCTTTTAAGATAGAGAAGATGGGGAGGAGAGAAAATAATTTCTCAATCTATTTGAGCGAACAAAGAATTGCGTGTGAAACTGAGCAGAGCGAGTCAACAAAGCTCACACCAAACAAAAAAAAAGCAGCTTTATTTTGCATAATTGTGTTTGAATCACAGAAGGTTTGGCAGAACCTGTTCTATTCTAAGCCCCAATGTCTTATTTAGGCAGAACACAGTATCAAATACACTGTAATGTGTTTTTTCTGGGCTAATCTAGCATCTCATGGGATATCAGGCAAGGGGACAGCACAGGCAGTTGAGTGGTTTTGTTGGTTTATATTCAGTCTTTGTAGGACTTATTCCATTCCTCTGTTGAAAGCTATGTTAGTGCACTGTCAGATCTCTCAGGGGTTTTGGGGTGGCTACCTTATCTCTAAAATAGGAACAAAATACGAAATATTAGTGCTTTTCTGGTAAGAGACAGATAAAGTTTAACCTCTGAACACTGGTAAAGGTCTTCAGAGGACACTTCAGAAGTGCCTAATGCTATAAATTCTGGTTTTAGAAGGTATTTTACTATCATTATAATATTAGAAGCTTGACCTTTTAACCATTATGCGTATTTCTAACCTGACATATTGGAGGCTCATGGAAAAGCTTTCATGACCAGCATTACCTGGGCAGTCTGAACATCAGGCTTTGCAGAAACTTAAAGGAATTGAGCTATGACTCTGCAGCAGAATCCCTCCAAATACTGCCTTCTTAATAAAAGGTGAGGGTTTAGAAAAACTGTGACCAAGATTCCCCCAAATTACGATATTTTATCTGAACAGAAATAAGTTGCATTTACAAAACTGCTGATATTAACAGTCTAGTATTAGCAGGGTAAATGCCTTGAGATAAGAATTAAGATTGCCTACTGAGCATCCAAAACTCTACAGCATCAGCAGGCACTAAAGCACAAAGATGCTTAGAAAAACAGCTCCACATCTGATAGGGAAAAGCACAATAAATCAAAGATAAAGTAAACTTTCTAGATAACCAGGGGCGTTTAGTGCCGTTCTGATTAACTCCTCTACAGGAAATGAGTAAACACAGCCTCCATGCTTTCCCCCTCTTTCTGCCAATTTACATCTTAATGGATAAACTGGTTCAGGTTACTCATTTGGCAAAGCAAGGGATTGATTTGCAACTTTTCATTTTGACTGCTCCCATCAACTTCTGCAGGGCTGTTCAGGGCAACTGAGCACAGCCATGGGCAGGCATTTAAAGATTAACAGGACTTTGCAGCATTCCAGGGGGATGACAAAGCCATCAAAATTCATTATTTTTTTTTTCCCAGTATTTCACACACATTACACGTGACTGCTGCAGTTGTTACACCAATGGCTTTTCAGAAATCTTGCAGTTTAATTCTGGGATACTGGGGATTTTTCCCCTTGAAGACCTGAGTTATGAGATTATGAGAAAAATCTCCAATTTCATTGAAAGCATATTTTTGTGATGCAAAGCCTTGAAATATGAGCTGAGTTACAACAGATCAATTGTTTGATTGCACTACTTAGTGTGAGAGCAAGCGCACTGCGAGCCAAACTAAAGTTTTTGGAGGAATATGATACCATTCATATCCACCACCTGGAAGGGCAGAGAATGCCTGAATTCCTGGACACTTTTGGACACTTGATAAGTGTGTACTCATGGGGCTCCATCCCCCTTCCACCTCCCAGAGGACATTATCAGCTCAGGGGAGAAGGGATGTCATTGCCTGGGAACACCACGGATGGCAGTAACATTGTTCTACAGATCCCCTTTGGCATGCCCTCAGCTCTGGGTGCTGGTGACCTGCCCCACAATCTCCTCCCTCGGTTTAGGGGGCAGCTGGCAGCACCCCGACCTTTCCCCTCAATTTAGGGGGGGAGTGACAGCACCCCAACCTTTCCCCTCAGCTTTGGAGGTCACCAACAGCACCCCAATCTCCTCCCTCAATTTAAGGGTGATGTGCTGCATCCCAAATTCCCTGCTCAGTGCCAGGGGTCATGGACAGCACCCCAATCTCCTCCCTCAATTTAAGGGTGATGTGCTGCATCCCAACCTCCCTGCTCAGTGCCAGGGGTCATGGACAGCACCCCAATCTCCTCCCTCAATTTAAGGGTGATGCACAGCATCCCGACCTCCCTGCTCAATGCCGGGGCTCACGGAGAGCACCCCAATCTCCTCCCCCAATTTAAGGGTGATGCACTGCATCCCAAATTCCCTGTTCAGTGCCAGGGCTCACGGACAGCACCCCAATCTCGTCCCCCAATTTAAGGGTGATGCACAGCCTCCCAAGCTCCCCGCTCAGTGCCGGGGCTCACGGACAGACCCCACTGCCCCGCTGTTTTCGGGAGCCTTGGGCCGCACCCACCCACGGCACCGCTCCCGCACCGCCCGCGGGCTCCGCCGGCTGCCCCTGGCTCAGGGAAGTTCGCACCCCGGGGCCGCGGGTTCGAGCCCCGATGAGGGCGGCCAGTCCGGGGCCGTGTCAGGAGCCGCTCCCGCCGGTTCTTGCGGGGGGTCCCGGCCGGGCAGCGGCGGCCGCGGGCCCAGCGCACATGTGCGGCCGCCCGGCACATGCTCACTGAGCGCGGCGCATGAGCAGAGGCGGCGCGGGGCCATCGGACATCTTGGGCCGCCCCGCACGGAGCGGGCAGCGCCGCCGGTCCCGGGGCGGGAGCAGCCACCGCCCCCCCCGCCGCCCGGCCCGCCCGCCCTGGCGCCAGCTGCCTGCCCCCTCCCGCGCCTCCCCCGGGCTGCTCTGAGCATCCCTCCGCCCCTCTTGCATTTGTCTTAATTCTTCTCAGAGACAAGATGGCAACGCCGGCGGCGGTAAACCCTCCCGGTGAGTAGCTGCCG